>NDXB01008276.1:23172-51834 GCA_002631895.1 Agapornis roseicollis
AAAAAAAAAAAAGAAAAAAGATAAAGCAAGCCTGCACTGAGTGTTTCCTTGCAGTATAAAAAACGGTGTACTTTTTTTGAGGCCAGCTCAATGCAGAGATGCCTTTGCAAAATGCCGCTATCTGAACTGGAATTATGTTATTAGGACTGGAGTTATTGAACTCCTCACAACCCATAATTGCCTCTAAAGTCACTTTTTTTCTCCTAAGAGCAGTTGCATCCAATCTGAATGTCACAAAAATCCAATGCAGTCATTTTGGGAAGAATGATGGGAGAAAACATCTGACAGCAGCATTTTCTGCTGTAAGTTAACTAATACGCAAAATGCTGAGAAACTTTATGAAGATAGCTAAGACACTATTAACTTAAAACTGATTACAATTAAAAGTCTGCAAAGTACCTTGCCCGGTGATCAATCACCACCTAGATACTGTGCATGAGCAATAAACGTCAAGTGAATGGTTTCCTTTGAAGCAGAGCTGAGAAACATTCTCTGTGAGATCTTAGCTGGGTTTTTCTTCAACAGTCCTATCACTCCTTACCAACATTTTTCTCCTCACCTTTTAATTATGACAAAAGAAAAGCTGGCAGAATTAGAACTTCATGAACGTGGTGTGATATTCACAATTATTTTCCTCCCAGTCCATGATCTATCTGACTGTGGTAGTAACTCTCACCTGGCTTTACACTGGAATTTATCAGAGACAATTGCTGGGATAAAAACATGTTAGTCATCCTGTGCCAGTGATTCTGTACAACAGTGGTTTGTTTATGTATGTATGAAGGAAAAACATGAAAGCTACAGAATGCAAACCTAAGTGGGAATCCATTTAAGATAATGACTGCTAAATGCACTTCAGCAGGGTCGTCTCAAGTAAAATAAGCCTGCTGACACACCTCAGAGGTCCTGTGCTCCTCAATGAATACAGTACGTAGTGTCTTAATTACATGCCCTAGCCAAAGTGCTGGGGCAAATCTCTGTTCTCTTCATTCCTGAAGGAGTGCACAGATAGAAAGAGATGAAAATGAGTCCTGATTTAGTTTAAATTTCTAGTGGTTAGAAATGGGATTGTTGACATCAATTTCGGATGAAGAGACTCCTGAAAGTCTGTCCTGCCCTATAAAACTGGGTGGTATTATGAATATGAAAATTATTTGGTACAAAAGCACATTTGTTTTGTAAGGGAAGGTGATCAGTACTGCAGACTGGGGATTCACCACACTTTTGGAGAAGGAGACAGACATTACACTATCAGTATAGCAAACAGGGTAAAAAGGATACTTTTTTCTGTTAGTTGCATTAAATTACAGAATTTTCTAGAGTTAGCCAATGTCATCTGTCATGCCTTCACATACAAACAGTGTATAAAGTGTTTCACCCCCTTTATAGCTGGGTAAGTAGATTGGTTCTGCTGATTTAACCTGCCAGACTTCTAATTGCAAGTTTATGAGCAGTCATGCACGTAAGATTAGAGGAAGGAGGTCTGCAGTTTATGACCCATCCTCAAGCATACCTGCTCCCTCTCATCTTGTGGCAAAACAATATGTGTTAACAGCAAGAGGGAGTTGCAGTTTAAGACTTGGGTTTAGAATTATAATGACCATTTAATTTCCAGCAGTGTGCTTGGCTTTCCAAGGGATCAAAATCTCTAATTTCAGTGAAGAACACAAAGAAGTCTAAAGTGACTACCCTTTGCAAATCAAGCCATTTGTTCCAGTTTCAAATGCTGCTAATATTCTGTCATAGTAATGTCATTGCTTCTTAGCCACCTGTTAGAAAAGCCAGGAATATACATAACATTTTCCTTTGGTGCAACCAATATCAATGGGCTCCATTGTTCCAAATGTGATGCTCTTCTGCTTTATCAGCTTCAGTGCAAATAAATGCTGAGCAGTGTTACAGGGATACAACTGTGAAGTTATTTCCATACTACACACCCAAAATTATAATTTTCATAATTGTTTTCTTCTCACAACTCTCTTGGTGTTATGACTTGGTATCTCATAGTTGATGAAAGCAGAGAGCTAACTAATCAAAATGGACTTCCAACTTAGGATAATGTTACACATCATTGATGCGAAAATGTCATCTTAAAGGAAAGGGTTGTTTGGGTGTTTTTGAAGACATGGGTGGATATCAAAGAATGTTTCCAAAGAGCTATCAGATCTGTCCCTAGGAAGAAACCTCCATGCCCTCAGGGGCATCCCAGCTTTGCTAAATAGAAGGGTGACTGCACCTTTCTTCTGACAGGGGAATGATGAAAACAGTTCAGTCGTTTGCAGGATGCTTCCATAATGATCACCACATTAGAAAAGAAGAGAATAAATTCAGGCTGGAAGATGGGCAAATAGAAGGAAAGAAGCTCAAGCTTCACTGCCACAGGATCTAAGCCTGACACATCACATACATTTCCACTGTCAGGCGTGACTTGACTTGGTGCCATGGCAATGGGAGCACCCTTGTCCCCATGGTTCTTTAATACTCAAGGAAGTTTTAGCCCTTAAATTAAAAATTAAAGGAATACTTACTTTTCTCTCTTATAGTAAAGCAGAGGATAAGTAGGTATTGCTGGTTCTCAGTTGCATGTAGAAAATATAGATTTTATATACATCATCTTACATTAATTGCAAGAAAACAAAAAATGCAGGTGATGAATCTTCTTTAAATGATTAGGTATAAGAAAGATACTGATATCTTTGGTGTATGAAATGCAAGAGGATGTGGGAGGCGAGGTGTTGTGGAAGGCCAGGTGCTGTGGTAGTTCCAGGTCAGTTTTTGAGATGCTGTGAATATAAAAGGTATATTTCCAGTAGGAGGTGGAGGAAGCATAGGGCATGTGAAGGCAACAGGTAACATGTACACATTTAAGTTTTTGTGTGCTTCCTCTAAACATTTGCATTCTACTTCTAGATTATAGGATATAATACCTCAAAAAGTTGCAAGCAGTTATTTTATCCTTTACGCTACCTCCCAGATTGGACTTGCAGGAAACAAGTGGCTGGGAGATGTGTCAGGATGGTTGCCTCAACCACACGGTTACTTTGACTTGGTTTCAGTGGAGACAAGCCATTCTCCTCCACAGCCTGAAGTGTGGTTGCTGATTGCCAGGGCATCACTGCAGGACATGAGCATTTTGCTCACTCAGTCTTGCTGCTATGAAGCCATCAGCTGTGACGGCTGCTGCTGGGGCAGGATCTGTGTCAGGAGGAGAGCTCTGTCTGCAGTAGCCAGCACATATCCTCATTGCAGAGCCAGGAGCTGCTGGAGTCCTCTTCTCTGGCCTGGGGATTTGCAAGGTGCATTGAAGCTCTGCCACATCGTCATTCCTCCCTGCTTCCTCAGTGCTCTTTGTGATGGGGTTGAGGGGGCACAGTGCTCTATTCTAGAGCTGCTGTGCTTAAATTAGTACCACTGCTGATTTCTGCAGGGACTCACCTTGTAAATAACACATGGCTGGTTCATGCTGGTGTTTGAATTGGGAACTATGCTACTGCCTTAATTAACAAAATAAAGCAAGACTTGGTGTATTTTTGCCTTTAGCATGTTATGAAATATTTGATTCTATGAGTTTAAAAAGGGGAATGATTTCTCATTAAATGCCTGTTCTCATTAAATACCAGATTTCTCATTAAATACCTGTGACGTTAGATAATGAATTACATTTGTTTAAATGGGTTAGATACATTTCACCTGCTATTTCATGCTTGTTTAATGCCTTTGCCCTGTATAAAATGAGCTGTAAATATGCAGTGCTTTCACTGAAATGTGGTATAAGCCCCAGACTCCTGAGACTTTCAAAGAAGCATTAAAAAACTTGAAAACAATAGCCCTAGGAAGTCACATGGAAACATCCTGCTACTTTCAGCCATTGCTCCAATTTTCCTTAAGGAATTGGAGCCATTGCTGTCCATATGTTTTATCTGTAGTGAAACTATCAGGGCTACTTTACACTTGTCTGTTCAGGGGCTTAAATGAAGACCTAAATGTAGTAATTTTGCTGAAGGTGGAAATGCATTTCTTCCTTCTGATCAGCTTGGAATCCTTTGCCAAAGTGACAGCAGCTATTTCTGAAAGGATTTTTCTGGGTGTCACCTGCACGACGACTGTTACCTTATCTCAGACCCTCTACTCTGGCAAATAGGAACGTTTCATGTTGGCCAAAAATGTGGTTATGGGTGAGTTAGATACAGAGCTTTGCCAAGCTGGGATGTGGTGAGTACCAGACTTATGCACTGTCGCAGCAGCTGAAGTGTCATGTCATGGTGGTAGCAGCAGTGGTTTGGTGGCTGTCTCTCTGTGAGGCTGTGTTTTTATCATTAGCCTGGCTCTGGGGTGAGGAATAACTTCAAAAATTCCTTGTACAGTGGTGACGGTGCCGTCCATTATAATTGTGCCAAGTCACAAGAGTACAAACCTTGAGGGGGTTGTGGCATTCCCTTCCCGCCCTGAGTGAAGATCATCCTCTTGCCTTGTTAGGTACGTGGCTCCCTTGGCAAATGACAAGGTAGATAGGCATGGAAAGTGTGACTTGCACAGAATTGGTCTGTGTATGGAGTGCAGGCACTATCTCTGTTTTTATGAGCCTGTTCTGCTGCACGCTGTTTCCTGCATAGGGGAGGCATGACAATCAGCAGGGCAGCTTTTAGAGTCATGTGCACTAGGTCAACAGCTCTACAGGGCTTCTATAAACACGGCTGTCTGGGCATGTTGCCATTCCTGTTTGGCCTAACGAGCAAAACTTTCTGGCTTCCTGCAGGATGAAGAAGGTCAGACTGCTATGAGTGCTCATGTGACTCCTGGAAAACACCTGAATTAAGCACACATGCTGTTGTAATTCCTTTGAAATCACCTGGCACCTTCCTCTACTCCCTTCATGCACAGCTTTTCTCTGTAATAGTCAGTGATGTTAAATGAGGAAAGCAAGTGGTTACAGGTCAGTCCAGTAGAGACAAGCCTGGAGTTGTTCCCAGTGAAGTTCCTAGTCCTAGTGCTTGCGCCAATTTCCTTGGGAGCACTCAGGCCCTTAGGTCTCACCTCCTGAGCAGCACCAGGAAACAATTGTTACTGTTATCTATCTATATTTCCTTTTGGCCTTGACCATTTGAGCCTTAAAATAAACTAAAATATGAATAATAAAAATATATAATAAAAAAAGAGAAAAGGTAATAGGAATATTTAGACTCCAAAGGCAAAGGTGAAGACAGAATTATTTTTGCTTACTGGTAAAAAGTAATGTTTGGTGAGGATAAAGAGGCAGAAAGCATTCAGAGGAAGTTATCAAAGAGCGTGGCTTGGGGAAACTCACCTGCCACATTTGATGTTGCTTCTCAAACATGAAATGGCCCTGTTTGATGTGGCAGGAAGTGAAGAAAAGCATGATGTAACTGACAGGGTCTGCAATCTGATGCTGCAGACCTCCAGGTACAGGGACCAGCAGCTGCTTGCTGAGCCCCATCCTGGCTTCCCATCTGGTCAAAAATTGCCACTGAAGCCTCCGCATAAAAACCTGCTTGGGAATTCATGGCTTGAGAGGGGAATCCCAGGGAGGTTTTATTTCAGATTCAGAGCACCGGGGGGTGCTGAAAAAAGACTGGATAGGGCTGGAGAAAAGGAAAGGAAAG
Organism: Agapornis roseicollis; assembly: GCA_002631895.1. Lineage (NCBI taxonomy): Eukaryota > Metazoa > Chordata > Aves > Psittaciformes > Psittacidae > Agapornis > Agapornis roseicollis. The sequence continues at coordinate 28,794 of NDXB01008276.1, forward strand.
GCTGTTGCGAGAAATCTCTGACCTGACAGACACAGTCTGCAGCTGCATGTGGATTTAGAGAAGCTAAAACCCCAAACTGACTCGTAGTCCTGGTATCTGCACGGATTTCTGCCAAACAGGTGATAGAAAAGGCCCCTCTGAAATGCAAACATGGCACAGCTACTAGCTGACATCTGTGGCTGTATATAAGGGTCTTATTCTAAGTGTGCACACAAACTAATTTGAAATCAAAACTTTGGCAGCTTGGAGCCTGCACACTTGTGGTTGATTTGACTCTAGGTCATGAAATTTAGGTTTAGGGTTTCTTTTCCTAATTCCTTGCCTAAAAGTACTGCTGCTGTACCATGCAGAGGAGCATAGCCAAACTGAAAGGCTCTGAATCTGCAAGTGTGCATTAATTTTTATAAGTGTTCAAATATCTACCCAATCTGCCAGTTTAGGAAGGGCAACCTTTATGAAATTATACACAATTCTGTGGTCATCTCTAGGTGACTGATCTTTGCAGTCAGTTGCTGCCCATATGTTCATCTTCAAAAGATTTCTGCAGCTGATTTATTTTGTAAAGGAGAAAAACAGCTAATGGTTTAGTGCTTAGAATGAAAATAAATTCTTAAAAGTACAGTTTCAGATAGACCTACAAAGGGATTATTTATGCAGTAACTGAAATTAATAATGAGTGTGGGCTTGCATTGTTACTGTAAGCCTTCTACAGAAAGGAAGACTATTAACATGTTTCTTCTTATTAAATTAGACAGTTGGCCTCATTATGCTAATGTACTTCCTCTGCTTGAGATCTCTGTGGTCACCTGCTGTAAGCCAGTGTGTGAGTCTAGGAATCATTACAGGACAGGGACTCAAGGTATTAGCCCTGCACTAAAAAGCCTGTCAGAGTTTTTGCATGATTAAATGCTCCTTTAGTTTTCTGTCTTTTAACAACAGGCCTATTTCTGTGCAATCCACCTGTAAGAGCATGGCATGTGCCTTTGACACATGTGAAATCTACAGCTCTCAGAATCTTTCTTTCTTGTGGAGTCCCAACTTAAGGAAAAAAACCCAACAACTCTATTTTTGGTCAAAAGCTTGGGCATTCTGCTATGAAGTGTAAGTCTGAGTAATAGGAACATTTTCTTATCTTACAGCATTGGTAACAAGCGCCTGTGTATGCATTTCTTTTTGCCTGAAAGACACTCTGGTGATTCCTTAACTCTGATGGTCAGTGATCAGAGAGATTCACAGCAACATCTCAGATTCGTGCCTCTAAACCAACACACCCCTTACTGTTTCCTGGCTTGTTATGCTGCAAGCTTGGGAATGTCTGCCCTGACTTCTGGGAGTGCCCAGGACCCAGAGCTGCAGTGAGATGGCAGAGAGCACCAAGTGAACAACATTGCTGCTGTGACACCTGGTCACTAGCTGAGTTTTTTTGGCATAGTAACATAATCCTGTACCTCTGCATATGCATGTTTGTGCAATCTCTGTGCATGATGGTAATAAACATGTGATGAACTGCACCTCCATGTAGTAAACTTGACTGACTGCTGCTGAATGTTTTTTAGACCTGGGACTATGCCTTATCTGTGGCTCTCTAAAATTTCCTCTCTGCAGAGGGACAGACAACTACAGAATTACGGAATTGTTGTTTTCCTCTGATGTAGAACACTGGTTTTTATGCCAAGTAAACATACAATTTTAAGCACTTAAAATACACATATGCTGTTTGCAGGCATAGAACCCCCTAGATCGTGCAGCATAATTTACAGACCACTGACTTGGTGATCAGGTGGTATTTGTCCAAAAAGTTTTCTATTCACGAAGCACTGGGATCTACAGCCAAATAGCTTTATTTCTTATATTTGAATGTTTGAATAAGATGCTGGGTTCAGCTAGTGTTCAAGTGACATTTCTTCATGCCCCATATTTGCATATGCATTGCTTGTACTCTGTGAGTAGGAGGCATGAAAGAGCAGGGCAACAGCAGGGCAGGGTGACAGCCTGCCCTCCAGAGGGGTGTGCACTGGCAGATTGTCCAGTCCAGCTGGAGCAGCACTCTCTGTACTTGTCCTGGAGTTCGGTTTCAGGAACAGCAGGCTTTGCAGTATAAACAAGCTCAAATAAAAATTGAGTTTTACCTATTTCTGCTGCCTGTAGTAAGATTTCATCCTCCAGATGTCTTTTTCACCTGAGGGGTGAACTGTTCCACGTGGCCACATGCTGTGAAGGGGGAAGGAGGAAGGTTGCACCCCTGTTGGTGCTGTGCCATGGGTGAGTGCATGTCAGGACAACTTCTGGGACATCGTGTCAGTCTCAAGCACAACACTGGAACATGGATCCAGGGTTTCATTACTAAGGTACAATGTCCAGACAAGTGTTAATAGCCCCCCTCGTGAAGGAAAGCTATTATCACAGTAATGTGTGGGTGTTTTGGTTGGTACTTGCACAATTAGAAGTACAAACTTCATCCTCAAAAAGCAAGACAGCATGCATCTTTTCTACGAACTATCATGTCTAGTTCTAGACAGTCTGGAGTGTTTGATTGCACTTCAAATGCAGACAGAAAGCACTGTCTTGCTGCTCCTTGCAGTTAGTAAAAACTTATCAGATAAGTTGTTTTGAATGTAATCTCTGAAGCCACATAATAAACTAAAAGCAAAATTATGGAAATGCCAACAAGCATCCAGTATAGAATTAAACTGACAATGTCAAAAAGAAGGAGCGCTCTTTGACATAAATCCTAATGTGGAGGAATTAGGGTTGTTGTGTTAACAGAAGATATAACATCAACATTTTCAGGTACAATCTTTTGTCTTCACGAAAGTGTAGTCAGTGTAAGTATAGCAGAGTGTGCTTAGTACTTCCATTGCCAAAGAGAAAGATGGTGCTGCCCCTAATCTGAAGGAGTGCTTGTCAGGATTTTTGTAAAGGATTCAATTTACCCAGCAACAAAAGGGAGTACTTTTGAGAACAAAAGACCACCATGACCACTAAAGGGAACATGGCATAGGTGCCTCATGCAACAGCCACGTATGTTATCTCTGACAGAAACCCAGCCCCTGTGAGTCCACTCCATTTACTTCATTAGTTCCTGGTGCAGTGTCAGTCATCCTTTGCATACGCAGGTATCTTTCCAGGGTCAGGGCCTAGAACATGAGATGAAGTTTTCTGCATGTGGTTGACCCTGCAGGGAGAACACCAGTCAGATGACAGACTAGTTTCCAACCTGGCATCAGGCCAGGTTGCTGGAGTTAATAAACCATCCTTTGGCTGGAGAAGAGAAAAGCACTACAGGAATCTTTAAACGAAGCTTTCATTCAGTAATTGTCTAAAACCCCATGCTGCTGCCCAAGGCCAGATGGTAGTGCTAAGGACAAGAGGGACATGTGCTACCCAAGGCCAGCCTGGCCAGTACCTTCCAGGGAAAAGCTGCCTCTTCACTCCATTTCTGAGGTGCCTGTTAATACAGTTGAGTGCTTCTGTTCACCAGTGGAATTTCTGAGGTGTGAACATGAAGTTTCTGTTCAGTTTCCAGGGATACTGGGCCACTCACCTCCTGGAAACAGCTGGCTGCTGTGCATGGCACTTCTAGAAACCCAATTTTCTACCCTTCTGAGGTGGTACTGGTAAACTACTGATAATGATTCAGAGAAAAACAGCAGTTATTTAGACAAACGGATGTGCTGCAAGACCTTCATAGATTGCTCAGCCTGTCAATTTTTCTACAGTCCAAAGAGGGAGAGCTACGAACCAAGCATCCTTTTTTAAAGACTAGTCAAAAAGTGAATGCTTGAGAACTTAATATAACTAACACAAGGACATGAAAATAGGTGTAATAGGTGTCTAACAAAACCAAATTTTGTGGTACATAAGCAAGTCATTATAAATAAGTCATCTTCTAAATCTGAGCAAGGTAACAAAAAAATCCAATTTACTGCTTTCTGAGTTTAGAAGAACCTTACAAAGCTCACTCGCTCTTGGTGACTACACTGATTTTTCTCCTGGGGTCCATTGTGATGTTTGAGCTAGACAGTAAATTTTAGCACATCTGCAGAACAGGCTGGGTTTTTTTGGTACACAAATGGGAATGATTTGATGTTTTCTTATTGCTGGCCAAAAAAACACCACTTTTTATATTGAAGAAAAATGACTTATGAATATATTCCTTGAAGTCTTAACACAACATATAAATTTACAATTTCTTTTCCTGCAACTCTTACTTCCCCATTTGTGGGGAGGTAGGAGATCTCAATTTGCTTCATTTCAGAAGTGCACCAGAGCTGATCTCAGTCTGTGTTTGATGTCTGTTTATCTACCACTCTCCTAAAAAAACCACAATCCATTTCGACTGGACTATGGTTTGCAAATGAGAACTCACTTTGCAGCATCAGGTCTGTTTCCAATTGACTAATGCTTTAAAGGCACATTCAGTCAGAAGGCACAGCTTTAAAGCCTTTAACCACATCAGAAGGAGAGGAAATAGATGTACACAGGCTCTAGCACTTGTGTGAGATGCACAGACTTGTGATAGCATCAGTCAGCTTCAATTTTACTCTCTGCTTCACTACTATTTCCCACAAGTATGTGGAAAAAGTTGCTTTGAGAATTGCAGTCTCATTTTTGCAGTTTTGGTGACCAAAAGAGATGCAGCCATGACACAGGGGTACAGGTGTGCCAAATATTGCTCTAATCTTTGTCCATGTTGTTGACATCCATAGCTCAATGTCTTTGAAGACAAAGGTGTTTTTCTCAATGTTGGTGTAACAAATAGTAAAATTTGGGTCAGTAGCTATGTATAGTGAGCAAAAATTTCATGAGGCTAATTGGGCTATCTCAGACTAACATGTTTCTGAAACTATCTTGAAACTAATGGGGACATCTTTGCATGGTAAGATGCTGAAATGCCTTTGTGCAGGCTTGTAGACTGAGTGAGGGCTGAAGCTGTGAGGGATAAGAATAAGATTCAGGAGAGCTGGTAGTCCTGTAATGGGAATATATTGAAGGTGCAGGTTCAACCTGTTTCAGTATGGAAGGTTGGAAAGTGTAGCAAATAGATCACCTAAATCTTTACTAAAAAAGGGGAGATAGAAGAGATGCAGACTTGTTCAGGTTGGTAAAAATGAGTATGAGGGAAAAGCATGAAGAGGTAGGGATGAACCTCTTCAAGCTGTAGGTCAAGCTGTGGACAAAGATAGGAGAGAACATTGAGTACCCTCTTGTATGGGCAGTGCTAGTAGAAGGTAGAGTGAGAGAAACTGCAATCCATCACTGGATAGGAAGGTAGAGCTAGCTGCTGCTGAGAGGGCTGAAATGTTTGATGCTTGTTATGGTTCACTTTTTACCAGAGAGACAGCTGACTCAGTCGTAGAGAAATGAGAGTTGAGGGCAGACTAGGATAGAGAGTATTTAACTAAGGCAGAGATTTCCAGTTTGTCTGTACCTGACCTGAACCTGAAGAGCTGGCTGAGGACAACACAGAGGTGTCACCTTTGGGAAGATCTGTCCTCACTCGAGAAGGCAAGAGACTACAACAGTGAATAGCTTTAAAAAAGAGAAAGAATCATTTGCTCTGACTAATATCAATTCCCAGAAAAGTACTGAAACAAAACTTAAACTGTTTGAAAGTACCAAGAAGATAAATGTGAGGATGGGTAATAATCAAAATTAATTCTTTCAGGATGAATTATTCCAAATCTGTCTAATTTCCTAGCAGGACTGCTTGACACCGAGGTGACATCCTAATAGACAAGCTAGGAGACAGAATTTGGCAAAACTGCTTCAAAGTCAGTGCTCAGCTGAAGGGAAACCAGGTTCAAAGTGTACTGATTAGCTGCTTTGTGTTGAGCCAGACATGTGTGATTTTGCCACAGCATGTCTTGCTTCTCATTCTATTCAGTATTTCCCTGAATTTGTAGTGAAGTGGAGTGGGGAATATAGAGAATGTGTTCACATGGCACTCCATTAAGAGCCAGAGTTTCACTGAAGGACAGAAGTAGAGCTTGACATGATCAAGGCAAACTGGGTACAGATTTGAAAAGTAAGATGTGATTTAGTAAGGGCAGTGCAGTCAGTGAAGATGTGGGAATAGTCATGTGTAATAAATCTAGGATGGACAAAAACAAAGTTAAAAGCAATTCTGTGAGAGAGGTCCAAACATTTATAGTAGAACATACAGTGAAGATGATTCCAGCAATGTTATTCTGTTCTGTAAAAGGTAAACATCACATGAATATATCTGACCTCTTCTGTCATCTGCAAGATGCATGACAGCTGTGTTCAACCTTCAGCTGGGTTGTTGTGTTCTGATTTTGACACTGTATTTCCAGAAACAGATAACTATCTATATAAAATCCAAAGTAAAGCAATGAGAAGGATCAAAGGTCTAGAAAATGTCACAAGTGAGGACAAAGTTAAAGTAGAGAGAGAAAAAATACTGCAAGGAGACCTGGTAATGATCAGCAAGCAGGTTGAAGGTAGCTTCAGAGAAGAAGGAATTTGTTCTTCATTTGTGCTAGAAAATGAGCTAAAAGTTTAGAAGGTAATTGAAAGCAGCAAGTACTAGGGCAGTCTTGCTACTACCAAAGTCCTAGTACCAGTAGGAGACAATCAACCAAGTGTAATATCTATTGCCTTGAGAAGGCTGAGTCACCGCTCAAGGTATTTAAGAATGTTGCAAAAATGTTTACTCTCAGAAGAAGAAAGAAGATGGTCTGCAGGATTCCTGGCATTGAATTAATATTTTTAAATGCAAGAAAATTGTATACTGGACATGACAGCTGTGGATTCACAGGTCAAATATACGTACTTTCTGCATCACTGATGGCTCCCCTCACTGCAACATTTTTTGACATCCGTTTTTTTTTGTGCTAAGAAATTTCCTACCCTAAAGCTCTTAAGAAAATAAAACAGATAGAGGCCTGTTCAGAGGCCTGTTATTTGTCTATGTAATGTTCTGTCTTTCCCTGTTTGAGGACAATATGGATGCCATTCAAGTATTTGAATTTGGACTTTGCAATCTCATCAGTGGTTTCCTTGAGGTTCCCTGCTGATTGCAGGTTACAGTAGAAGAGAGACTACTGCTTTATGTTTACCTATAGAAAGACATGTATAAGATAATACGTATATCTCAATGTGTGCTCAAAGCTGTGAATAATAAATTTCCTCATTATATGTTTTCAGTTAGTCTTAGCTTTAAAACTAACCAGAAATTTCACTATCCTCTAGAAACAGATATTAACACATGGCCGCAGGGGAAGCTCAGGTTAGATAAGGATGAAATTCTTTACTTTGAGGGTGGTGAGGCACTGAGCAGGTTACCGAAAAAATGCTCCATCCCTAGCAGAGTTCAAGGCCTGGTTGGACAGAACCTTGGGTGACATGATGTAATGTGAGACATCCCTGCCATAGCAGGGGCCTGGAACTAGATCATCTTAAGGTCCTTTCCAACCCAAACCAGTCTATGGTTATATGATTCTATTATTATCCCTAAATTTCAGTAAAAAGCACACATAGACAAGATGCCAAATTTGGGCTATCATCCTTTGAAAACCTAGTGGTTTTTCTTCCCCAAGTCACCAAAACACTGAGGGCTTTTCAGATCTAGTGATTAAGATCCCCAGATAAAAGCAGGGGTCAATCTTTCATTAGGTTATCAGAGCATTACTTCTGAAACTAGACCAGTTGCTTAGCCTATCTTACGTGTAAGTTTTGGGTGCATTACTCATGAAAACCTTCAATAGACTGAGACTTTTTTGTTGTTGTTGTTTCTTCAGTAGTGGACAAAATGTTGACACTGACTCAGCCTGTTTTCCAAGGTGTGGTCCCTGTACCGCTAGCTCTTGCTGAGGAACCAGGAGATCCGAGTGAACAGAGCCACATTTATTTATACTGAAATTAAAATCCAGATAGCTTCTGTGTGTAAAACCAGCAAGATTCTCTCTAAGTCTGATGTTTTTTCTCTATCTATCTTTTCTTGGGAAAAGGATAGAAAAGGCAAAAAAGCTCTATTAACCAGTAAGAAACTGCAGGTGTTTTCTCACTGACTTCTACCCTTGTCAGGGCTTGCCCTTCCTTGTGAGCATACATAAGGGTGATTTTGCCTGAATTGCATAATGTGTTACATAGTCCTCAGTCCCACTGACAACTAGGGTAAGGTCACTGGCAGGGTCCCAGTAGACTTGCTTAGAGGAAATTGTGTACTTCCAACCAGCTGCAGATTTAATCAGAAAATTTGTAAAGGAATTGTTACTTCTAGCATTAATTAAACCATAAAGACTATTGCCAAGTAAAGTTATTCTGAAGATTCATTTCCTGTCAACTCAGTAAGCACATTCTTTGTCTTGAAGATGTCTATAGTTTTATTTACAAACTATTGCATACTATACAGTCGTACGGGTGCTTAGGATAGATGTGAACTGGTGTATGTGTAAAGTTTCTGTCTTCATCTCAGGCATAGTAATGGGATACATATATTAGCTAAGTGAGATATTTATCTTGGACAATCACAGAATGAGATAAAGCAGAAAACTGAGGGAGAGTTTGGTCTACATTGTCATTCATTAAACAACCTCTTGTCAAAACCTGTGAATTTTATTGGTGCAATTAATTGCTTTGAAATTCATGACCTTGCTGTTATGTGTCAATTGAGCAATATTTGGTCTAAGATACCTAGATCTTGTGTTTTTGAGATAGGTTTAAAGCATGCAGCAAGTTTGCCCTGCCTGATTATAACTTGTTATCAAGCCTGGTTCAAAGCCCAGTGACGGAAAGAGGTTCATTTATGGTATTGGCTTGTAACTTGCAACCAAAAACTAAAGAAAGGATATGTACACAAGAATATGCATGTCCTTAAAAATATTTAACCTATACTGCAAGGACTTTTCATGAAGAACTTTGCTTTCATGATGTAGAGAGAGCCATAATCTGATCTGCTTTCCATTAGAGGTCATTATAGTTCAGTTCTGAACAGACCATGCAGGGAGTCACTCCTGCTTCAGCCCCCACTTAGGTTAATTCTAAACCACTCTTATCTCTTCAGCCTTCCCTCAGATGAGTTAGGGCTGAAAAACAAAGAATGCAATCCGAAGAGTAAGTAAGTAAGAGTGGAGGTTAATAGTTGCGTATACTTAATCTGTCACAAAGCAATGACATAGCCTGGTTTACACAAGAGAGTTGTCCTAGTAAATTTTAAGTTGACCTCAAAGTTTCTCATGGATGACTGAAAAATGGAAATCTGCTTTTCTGCTTTAACTTTATTTACTGCTATCTTTGGTTATTTTGCTGAGCTATTACATCATGTGGGTGATGCAAATTGGAATTGCATCAGGATCACACGAGCCTGGAGATGTAACAGTGCCACACACAGAAGGAGAGCAGATTTGGCTGAGTCATGCTGTATAATGTATTCTGCATGGGGATGACAGGGCCAAGCATCAGCCCCAGACCTGGCCCTCTTGCAGCTCTGAGTCATTCTCCCTAAACATTACCAAGTTCACATATACTCTTCCCAGCAGTTGAGTTTTCATGGATGGGAAACCCAAAGTATCTCATGAATCACTGATGCTTCAATTTACTCAGAAGTTAATCTCTCCACTGAGAACTGTAGGACTCTGTAAGAGCAGATGGCACAGTGGGAACTCCCTGCTGTCATGGTTAATCTCCCATTTTCCTTTTAATGTTAGCTTTACCATAGTTCTTGAAGAAGTCTGGGGAAGTCCATGGAGGAAATTAGGAGCTTGAAGGACTTCAGGCTGTGGTAGGAACAGGTTGAATGCAGGCTGAAAGGAGAAATAGCAAACATGTGCCCTGAAAGATTATTTTTTAAGAGGGAAAAAAGGAAGGGTGATATCTTCAGATGGAAAGAAAATCACAATTCCACAACTATTTTGGAAGTTATCCAGTGAATATAGCATAAAGTTCAAAGAATCATCTGAAGTATATTATTTTTGTTATTGAATATACGAACAATAAGAACAATTTTTTGATACTTTATAGTGCTGAGAGGAACCATCGACACTTCACACATCGGTCACTCACTTACTAAAGCTGTTAAAGGGATGGTCTGTGTCACCATTAACACTGGCTGGTACGTGAGGAGGTGGTGGCCATGGCAAGTCTGTGCAGCTTCCTCACTGTGGCTGGGTGACTCCTGGGCAGGGGAAGCTCAGTCTCCCTGCAAAGAACTTCCAACCTGAATTTCAGCTGTAGTAACTGAGGCACATCATAAGGAGGTGGTGGAGGATACAAGTTTCAGCAGGATATTCATAGACATTTCACCTAGGCAAGGTTAAGCCACAGTGGCTTGGGAAGCCTTAAGGTAAATAAAATGATATATAAATGATAGATAAATAGGATCAATAAATAAGGAAAAGCTAATTATTTCTGAAACCATTAGTAGCTTTCCAGCCTGAAGGAGGGAAATCCAAGTCTGATAAACTTGAAAAACAGAGATGCTGACTTTTTTCACTGCAAAGGATTCCTTTAGGAAAATTAAAATGCGCTTAAAATGTTTTGTTTTGTTTTGTTCGTTCTGTTTTGATTTGGTTTGTTTTTTTAAGCATACTTTTTTTAGTTTATAAATGACATGTTTTGAAACTTTTATTAGGATGCCATTGATAAGTGAGAACCTTCAAAATAAAATATGTTTTATGAATAAGAAGCTAATTTTAAATCGATCTGTTTTGGTGTATTTTTCATACTAACAATTCATGAACTTTTCAAGATTTTAACTTCTGGCTTCTATTCCTGACCAGAGCATTTCTTGAAGTTTCAAAATCTTAATTCTGTTGGCATGCAGTGGTACAACTGGAAAAGTTAATTGTTCATGACTTTAACAGCATGTAAGGCATGAAATTCTGTAAGAGGGAGCAGGAGAGTTACACAATGTAACATTTTAGATTTTTACTAGGGAAAGGGAATGCAAAAGGAGAACCTGGAGATTCAAAGATAAAAAAAATAAAATTATCTGTTTAGATATGGTTGAACTGAAGACAAAGTTTGAGTGCGGAGATTACAAACTGGGCGAGTTGTCATAAATAAGATGGAAAACAGTTAGGATTTTAGCTGATGTTTTTGGGGTTGCCAAAAATATGTCCTATAATAAGTCAAATTTTAGGTGCTTGAAACTGAAGTGTAGGTTTTCTATAAGCAAGTTGCTATCTGACTACAGGTTGTGGAGATTCTTGCACATCCTTTTGAAACTCTTGCTTATAGCTGCCACCAAAAGGAGGAGCTGGAATGGACTGTTCACTAACAGGGCAAGTTTTGCATATAAAAGATAGAGAAAGTAGATATACTGAAGCCAGTCCCACCCTGGATGCTGCCTTTGAAATGGAGTAATTGCTTTAGCAGCCGGAAGAGCAAGTGTTGGGTGGTAATTCAGCCTGCCAGCCTGGGCTTCCTGCGAGAGCAGCAGTCCTCCTTCTGACTTTGGGTGGTCTCTAGCTGTTTGCTGCCTGACTTTTTGTGATCAGTTCATTAATCACCCCATATGCTGTACTATATTCACATCAGCTTTAGAAGAAGCACAGCTTTTTTCAGGAGACTTTGGAGGGGGCTCACATTTCATGTGAGGTGCCATACTGCCAATGTGCTCTGGTATGGAATGACATCAAAAAAAGAAGGGATTTCCTTGGAGTGTGTCCTGGGAATCTGGGGAGTTCTTCATGGCATCTGGCATCCCATTTGCCTTGAAGTTAACATTTTGATGATATCTAGCCTGAGTGTACTTTTATACAATTATAAGCCATGGATTTCAAGCTGTCTGAAAGAGATCAAACTGTTTTCCAACCAGCTGCCACAGTCATTTGGGTAATGGATATGGTTACCAGTTTGGAAATGTGTGGACAATTAGTAAATACCTTTTATAAAAAACAGTGTAGCGAGATTGGTGTAATCACTCAAAAACTAGGAGACAATCACTGTGTTCTGGCAACCAGGGCATTTTTTTTTTTTTGTTAGAGGAACACTTGCTCCCTGTTTTCAATTTCAGTCTCCTGTGCAGGTACAACATGTAAAAGATCCTACAGTCACTAGCATTAGTGGGAAAAAGGAACCTAAACCAAAAACCCATCCCAAACCTCCTGCAGATATGTAGGTCCAAACCTTCACCTTGTGTAACTGTTTAACTGTCTCTCAAACTAGTGGAATGCCACTTCACATACCATGAAGGTCAAGAGCTATTGCTCTCAGAAGGGGTTTGTGTCAATGTGTGTATGACGGCTGTTTAAAATACAGGTTGGCTCTCTCTTAGCTGTCATTATAGTATCTCCAGCCCTCCTTTCCCAGAGCCATTCCTGGTGCAACAGTCCAGCAGACCCTTGCCTAGGCTGGTGTTTTCTGGGGGTGTGGAGGGTTGAGCTCTGTATGCTTTGGAAATCAGGGATGCCCTCCCCAAGGTGGGCCTGGGGGGTGGCAGCTGCAGCCCCGCAAGATGCAGCTGCTGATTGGGCTGCCACTGAAACCTGCCAGGTGGGATGCTGCCTCCTGCTCTGAGCAGTCACAGCCCTTCACAGATGCTGTCTTGCACTCTTTGTTGGTGTCTTCTGAAAGACTCACAATCCTGGTTCAAAAACTATTTAATTTCAGAGAAGTGCTGTTCTGCTCCAAATCTGGGTCAATGACTGGAAGAAATTAAAGGCAAACGAAAAATATTAGGTTTTTAAAAGGGGTGATTTCTGTTGAGGCTGTAAGTAGTCTATTGTGCAAAGGCTTAGGAGACTTATCTAACCCTGTCAAGCAGCACAAGCAGGTCATAGTTTGCAGCATATTTAGGCTTTGCAAATGACTTTATTACCAAACATACTGTGACCCAGTTAGCAAAAAACATCTGATACCTGGTGCAGGTAATTCAGCACTATGATATGAGCAGTATTTCTCTTTCCTTAATAAAACATGAACTGTGATTTACAGCTTTTCCAAGGCTTTCCTCCCCACTCTATTTCCCAAGTATTGTTTAAAGGTAATTAGCTATACAATGTCTGGTGAGGTTTTATGTTTTATTACTTTACAGGTGAGGAAGGAGATAAAATTATGTTGTGTGTCTGATGGAAGGCCATCTAAACCAGAGCTTTGTTCCTGTATACCTCACCAAGAGGTATCCTGTGTTGTGAATGTGATATTTTTACTTGATGCTTCTTTGTGACCTCTTCATTAGAAGGCCAGTCTGAGTGAAAGCCTTGGAGCCGAGCATATTTAACTTTTAGGAAATCCAAAATTAATCAGCTTGAATGAAACCACAAACTGGAGCAGTTGAAGCCACACTCGAGTCTGCACTTCCTCCTTCCCAAAGATACTGGGAAACTAATAAAGAAATTGTACAAAATGAAAGGAAATAGAAGACTTCCTCGTTGGAGGGAAAAAAAGTGGCCAAATCTGATGAGGTATTTAGCCCAGGTCTACCCTGGAGATGATGTCTCTCATGCTTTGGAAATACAGGTTATGGTTCACAGCCTGCAGGTGAGTGCAGGCTGCTCATGCAAGTGGGTAAAACACACCTTCTGAAAGCACACCACCATGGGTGCTCCTCCTGTCTGGGGGTGTGGGCTGCACCACTGGGCTCAGGCCGTCCACAGCCTGGAGCCAGAACCGTTGTCCATGCTCCTGGTGACTCGCAGCGATGAAAATCAGACCACAGTGGGATATGGATTTTTGGAATGTAGGAGTCACCTGAGCAGTTACCAAAGTTTTACCTTAGACTCTGATTAAAAACATTGTTTGTCTAGGCTGAAATAATGACACCACATGGTACTGAATGGACAGAAAGTGGGAAGAAGTAATTTGAATCATTTTCGATAGCTATTGTTGAAAGGGAGCCAACATGAACAGAGACGGTGTTTTCTTTTAAACAGTTTTGCAGCTAAATTAAGTTTCACTTAGGTAATAAGGGTATTGCTTTTATATACGGGGTGTTCAAAATCTTTCCATTATTAGTATTTTAAAATAGAAAATGACATCACAGCAATAATTGAGGCATGATGCTACTTGATCTGGAGTTTTGCCATTTACTTCCATGGGAACAGTTCCTTTAATCAAAGCAGAGATTTTAGTAGTAAAAAATTCTGAAATATTAACTGTTATAAATGTCCTATTTATGTGATAGGGAGCTGCATAAAAGGCTTGTGGTGTATTGAAAAAATCAATAAAGAGATCTTAAGTAGAACAAATAAATAAAAGACTCTGTTGAAATGCAGGGGGACTCTGAAATTTCCCTTTTAAGGCAGATGGGCACATAACACACTGAAATTATTTTTATCACTTCCTGTGTCTGAGAAGCTTATCTTTAAAGCAGATATTTCTGCAAACTCTATACCAGATTGTGGTATTATTGGCTTTGAATTTTATTTCAACTGTAAGTTGAGAGTAATTCTAGAGTGCTTCTTGTAAAACGTATGTGAAAGTGCATTGAGACTTGTGGTTTTAACTGCTGCAGAATTTCTTTTGCATTTATTATCTAACTCTGTAGTGTATTTTATCAAGGCCTTTCATTCATTAATACTTAAATTTATTACAAAGGTTACATATACCGATTCAATAGTGGTGAAGGGGTCATGTATTAGACATTTTCCATATTGCCAGTCTTTGCTGTATGCCCATGACTGCTGTATGATAGTCAGACTCCTACTAGCTTGTGTAAAAGCTGCCTGATAGCACAGTGAAGTATGATAGAAATGCAGTGCTTGAAGTGACGGGATGGGAAACCAGCTTTAATCATTGTAGATGCTGCCTGGGCTCCAGAGAACAAAATTGCTGTAGGAAGATGCTTATTCCTCATATACTCTTGCCTTGCTGAGAGTACACAGGGCATGGCAATTTTCACCCGGCTGCCCCCACATGATATTCTCCTGCATGCAACCCATGACATTGACTTATGCTATGACCAGAAATGAAAAGCAAATCTGCAAGATATAAACCCTCTGCTGTCTCTCTCCTGAGTGTCTGAGGCTGGATGTACAGCTGCATTCTCAGTCCAGATGTCACTTAGCAGCTGCATGAACTGATCCTTGACAACTGAAGCGCTGGGCACTGGCACTAGTGGCACATCATTGTCAAATTTTAACTAGGTTTTTAGTTTCCTCTTTAGAAATGCTGATTATTACATTTATGTAGGTCTTAAGAAACACACAAGGAAAATTGAGGAGGATGGAGATTAATTAACTTGCCTTTTCAGAGGGAATAAATCTGCATGGATTCCTTGACTTTGCTGGAATTGCTCATTCCTCTGCAACAGCTGAGGGAAATAACACCGTTGTATGAATCAGCTGCAGGTGAACTAAAAATGAACAGTAAATCCCTGCTGTATCACAAGTTCCAGGTAGAAAGAGCCAACCAATGCTTACAGCACAATCATCTTTCATTTTCTGGCACCAAATGACTCATGAAAATCAGGATGCCACAACTCAATTCTCCCAGCTTCTGGAGTGAAGTCAAAACTCTTCTTTCAGATCAAGAAGGTGCTGTTCAACTTGGAGGCTGTCCTGTACACACCCACAGGAAAAAAGCAAATCTTCCCTGTAAAAATCCACTAGCTTGTTGTTTCATACTGCCACCTCCACAAAATGTCACTGACCTTAGAGGATCACTGAAGTATAGGGTTCTAAGCATAGGTGCCTTTCCTAGATCTGGATCTTGCGTCCCAGCTAGAAAGAAGTGCAGCGGGAGGGCCAGAAGACCTCCATGGGTGGATAAGGAGCTGCTGAGGAAAATTTTATGGAAAAAAGAGGCTTATAAAAGGTGGAAGCAAGGACAGGCAGCCTGGGATGAATACAGCGATGTTGTCCGGGAAGCTAGGGAACACGTAAAGAAAGCTAAGGCCCGGTTAGAATTAAACTTAGCAAGGGATATTAAGGATAACAAGAAGGCATTCTACAGGTACATTGCAAATAAAAGACAGAGCAGGAACAACTTAGGCCCCCTCCGGAAGCTAGTGGGTAAACTGGCTACGCAGGATTTGGAGAAGGGTGAGGTTCTGAATGACTTCCTTGCCTCAGTCTTCACTGTCAAAGGCTGTGACTGCACCACCCAAGTCTTGGAAGGCAGACGCAGGGACTGTGAGAATGAAGACCTTGGGCCCACTGTAGGAGAGGATCTGGTTCCAGAACATCTTAAGAACCTGAACATGCACAAGTCCATGGGACCTGATGAAATCCATCCGCGGGTCCTGAAGGAGCTGGCGAGTGAAGTTGCTAAGCCACTGTCCATCATATTTGAGAGATCATGGCAATCCGGTGAAGTTCCCCACGACTGCAGAAAGGGAAATATAACCCCCATTTTCAAGAAGGGGAAAATGGATGACCCAGGGAATTACAGACCAGTCAGTCTCACCTCTGTGCCTGGCAAAATCTTGGAGCACATTTTCTTGGAAGGCATGCTAAGGCACATGAAAAACAAGGAGGTGCTTGGTGGCAGCCAGCATGGCTTCACTAGGGGCAAATCCTGCCTGACCAATTTGGTGGCCTTCTATGATGGGGTTATGGAACTGCTGGACTTGTGCAAAGCGTTCGACACTGTCCCACACGACATCCTTGTCTCTAAATTGGAGAGACATCAATTTGACAGATGGACCACTGGGTGGATAAAGAACTGGCTGGATGGCCACACACAAAGAGTTGTGGTCAATGGCTCAGTGTCTGGCTGGAAGCCAGTGATGAGTAGTGTCCCTCAGGGGTTGGTGTTGGGTCCGGTCTTGTTCAACATCTTTGTTGCTGACATGGACAGTGGGATTGAGTGCGTCCTCAGCAAGTTTGCCGATGACACCAAGCTGTGTGGTTCGGTGGATATGCTGGAGGGAAGGAATGCCATCCAGAGGGACCTTGACACGCTTGTGAGGTGGGCTGATGCCAACCTCATGAAGTTTAACCATGCCAAGTGCAAGGTCCTACAGCTGGGTCAGAGCAATCCCAGGCACAGCTACAGGCTGGGCAAAGAGGAGATTCAGAGCAGCCCTGCAGAGAAGGACTTGGGCGTGGTGGTCGATGAGAACATGAACATGAGCTGACTGCAATGTGTGCTTGCAGCCCAGAAAGCCAAGCATATCCTGGGCTGCATCAAAAGGAACGTGACCAGCAGGTCGAAGGAGGTGATCCTGCCCCTCTATTCTGCTCTCATGAGACCTCACCTGGAGTATTGTGTGCAGTTCTGGTGTCCTCAACATCAAAAGGACATGGAGCTGTTGGAACAAGTGCAGAGGAGGGCCACGAGGATGATCAGGGAACTAGAGCATCTCCCATACGAAGACAGGCTGAGAGAGTTGGGGCTGTTCAGTCTGGAGAAGAGAAGGCTGTGTGGAGACCTCATAGCAGCCTTCCGGTATCTGAAGGGAGGGACTCTTCATTATGGACTGTAGTGACAGGACCAGGGGTAACAGGTTCAAACTTAAACAGGGGAGGTTTAGATTGAATATAAGGAAGAAATTCTTTTCTGTGAGGGTGGTGAGATGCTGGAATGGGTTGCCCAGGGAGGTTGTGAGTGCTCCATCCCTGGTGGTATTCAAGGCCAGGTTAGATGAAGGCTTGGATGAAATGGTTTAGTGTGAGGTGTCCCTTCTTATGGCAGGGGGATTGGAACTAGATGGTCTTAAGGTCCTTTCCAACCCTAACTATTCTATGATTCTATGATTTTTGTCAGTCACAGAGCAGTTAGGGGTATGAAAGCTGAGGGAGAAAGATGAATATATAGAAAAGGTGTTCAGTAACCATTAATGGCCTTTTTTGTTTGGATTGGTGAACTCAAGACTTGGTTTTGAGTGTTTGTTTTGTTCCTGAGTAGGCACACCAAGGACTGAAATGACTGCAAACTCTGAGTAGTGGGAGGAAGATCAAGGAAGATGTGTTGGTTTGTCAAATGTGAAAGGTCTGCTCACCCTGTGTGCCCACAGCTGTCTGGGATCCCTTTCTCCTCTGCCAAAATACAGGATAACTTCTCCTGACTGCTTCAAAAGGAAAGCAACTTCTGTTACCTGGCTTAGTTTTTTAGTCTTTTCAGCTATACCTCTGCCTTCACTTGTGACTCATTTTTTTTGCCTCTCTTGTGACAGGCTTCTTTAAAGTTCACATAACAGATTGATGTAATTTTTCTTCCATATTGTCATGGTTCCAGCTGGTAACTCAGAACCATGAAGCCATTTGCTCACACCCCCCTTCAGGCAAGATGGGGAGGAGAATCAAAAGAATGTAAATCCCACAGGTTGAGATAAAAACAGTCCAATAACTAAAATACAATACAAAACTACTACTACTAATAATAATAAGGGAGATAACAAGGGGAGAGAATATAAAATTAAAAAGAGAAAGGAAAAAACACAATAAACACAAGTGATGCACAATACAATTTCTCACTACCTGTCAACTGATACCCAGCCCGGTCCCTTCCGGGTGACTCTCCCCAGCTTACATACTGGGCATGATGTGCTGTGGTAGAAATACTCGTTCGGCTAATTTGGATCAGGTGTCCTGTCTCTGCTCCTCACAGCTTCTTGTGCCCGTCCTCAACGGTAGAACATTAAAGAGTGAAAATGTCCTTGATCAGAGTGTTACTTAGCAACAACTAAAAACATTGGTGTGTTATCAGCACTGTTCTCAGACTAAAGACAAAACACAGCACTGCACTAGGTACCTGGAAGGAGAGAAAGAACTGTTACAGCTGAACCCAGAAGACATATGTAAAATAGAGGAGAAAATGCTTTCAACTGTTATTGTCTTCACTAACTAACTAATTTTTTCCCCTTAAAATGCTGGTAACTGTGATAGTTCTTGGTGTTCACTGTGACTGCCCAGGTAGTTTTCGAGAACAGTATATTGCTGCATTGCTAACAAATATGAATTCTTGGAAAGATGTTACAGACCCTTAATAGTTCAGCTGCCTCAACAGTTAATGCCTGCAAAAATTGCCTTGTATTTACTAATTTTTAAATCAATCTATTGCCTGCTGCTGCTGGCTTGGTCAGTTAGTAAGCAAGAATGGCAAGCATGTGTTGTTAAAAGTTTGATAACAAGAATGCTACCCATAAGCATTGTAAGTAGTAATGGGAGAAGATGTATCTCCAACAGAAGTTTAAGAAAAATATTAGTTGTATGTGTTATGAAACAGAGAGATCTTGTAAATAGTTACAAGATTTATCTTTGCTGTGTTAGGCATTACATTTTTGTAGGGTTTGAATGACTCATGCAAAAAGTGATAAAAGTCCTTGACTGCATTTCTACATGTGCTTATTTCTGTATACCTTGTGACTGTAAATATTTTTCTAAGGTTGCTTTATTTTTCCTGGCATTTGAGAAGCACCATTTTCTTAATACTGTGGCATAGTTCACAAAATTAAAACCAAACCACCATTAATTTCAAGGTGTCGACATAATTCATTTACCTGTGCTCTTAATATTTGTTGTTAAATAAATTCAACAGTCTACAATTTTAAGAAATATGAAGAATAGAAATTTTTCACTTTACAGTATTCAGAAAGAGATGTTGTTCATGCAGGGAACATCACTATTTGGTCCTTTCATACAACTTCCGCAGAGGCAACTTTGTTTAGCTGGTTAGGTTGCAAAGCAAAAACCGTCTGAGTGGGACATTCTGAAGCAGTGTACTTGCCTACAGTAAGATCGCATCTGTTTATTCCCAAAATAGAAGGGGTTAGATCTTCTGAAGAGCCATTTTCTTCTGTTATGTATCAGTTAATTTTTACAGTATATCCTGATTGAAAGCAGCATTCTGCCTTCTTCACTGACATTAATGAATTTCTGCAAATCTTCATTTCACTCTGAAAGATTTGTAAAATACTTACCTAGAATAACATTTGGAAGACTTGCCAGTGATGCTAGAAACTCAGCTTTCTTCCTATATTTCAAGTGACATTTAGGTACTCATCAGTATGTAAATATAGCCATGTAATTGTGGGACCTGTGTGTATCATCTGCAGAGTATTGAGAAATCATCAAGAAATGGCCTAGACATACAGATCAAAGAATCATAAAGTCATAGAATGGTTTGGGTTGGAAAGTACCTTAAGATCATTCAGTTCCAACCCCCTGCCATGGGCAGGGACACCTCACATTAAACCATGTCACCCAAGGCTCTGTCCAACCTGGTCTTGAACACTGCCAGGGATGGAATATTTACCACTTTGGGCAACCTGTGCCAGTGCCTCATGACCCTCACAGTAAAGAACTTCCTTCTTATATCTAAGCTGAACTTCTCTTGCTAAGTTTAAACCCAATACTCCTTGTCCTATCACTACAGTCCATAATGAAGAGTCCCTCCCTAACATCCTTGTAGGCCACTTTCAGATACTGGAAGGCTGCTATGAGGTCTCCACGCAGCCTTCTCTTCTCCAGGCTGAACAGCCCCAACTTCTGGGCTGCAAGCTCACACTAAAGCTGGCTCATGTTCATTTTCTCATCGACCACCACCCCCAAGTCCTTCTCTGCAGGTCTGCTCTGAATCTCCTCTTTGCCCAACCTGTAGCTGTGCCTGGGATTGCTCTGACCCAGCTGTAGGACCTTGCACTTGGCATGGTTGAACTTCATGAGGTTGGCATCAGCCCACCTCACAAGCGTGTCAAGGTCCCTCTGGATGGCATTCCTTCCCTCCAGCGTATCCACCGAACCACACAGCTTGGTGTCATCGGCAAACTTGCTGAGGACGCACTCAATCCCACTGTCCATGTCAGCAACAAAGATGTTGAACAGGATTTGTCGAACACCAACTCCTGAGGGACACCACTCATCACTGACCTCCAGCCGGACACTGAGCCATTGACCACAACTCTTTGTGTGTGGCCATCCAGCCAGTTCTTTATCCACTGACTGGTCCATCTACTAAATGTTGTTTAGAGACAAGGATGTTGTGCAGGACAGTTTCAAGTGCTTTGCAGAAGTCCAGGTAGAGGATGCTGTAGAATAGTTTTTGAAGTCTAGACTTCTTTAATCATGTGGCACATGAGATTTGGCAAGGGAAGTTGTAACTAGATGATCTTTAAGAACCCTTCCAACCAAAACCATTCTATGATTCCTCGATTCTATGATTTTGGGGCTAAATGATGGCAACACTGAAATGGGAAGTATCATAGAGAGGGATTGCATCATCCGCAGCTATTTTGTTACCTGAAGCAATCTCTTGAGTTCTTCCTGCACAAAAAAATACTGGTAGACACTCATGAACATCCCTGACAGGGTGTCTCTGCTGGCCTGCAAATGCTTCAATTCAGTATGTGGGTTGCCGAGCTTCTCCCAACACCCTTGTGTCTGTGAGTACTTTGACTGCACCCAGCATGACAAAAGTTCACCCTTTTTTTCATTCAAGTGTATTCAGTGAGTGTTGTATAGATGTCCCTGTCCTGCCGTACAAAATGGCATTTCTGGGAGCACAGTGTGCCAGAGTGGAACAGCAGGAGCATGCCTGGCAGGCAGCAGCAAAACAGAAAGTGCAGAAAGGCTTCTGTTATGTTCCCTTTGAAGTGGTTTGCAAGAGTGATGTGTGTAATTGCCTCTCATCTCAATCTCTTTTCGTTCTAGTACCTTTTGTAAGTGCTGAGAAAGCTGATGGATTCTGCGTTAATTTTGCTAAGCCTTTTCTTTGCAGCTAATAGAACTGGGAAAGACTGATGGCTTTGTCAAATGCTCTGCACCAGGATGCAGAGACTGTTGTGCATAGACATGAGAAACAGCTTATGGAGTTGAGAGTCAGTGTGCAAGTGATTAGTGTCTGAGGGCCTTTTTGTCCTCATTTAATAAATGTGGTCAGGTAAACCTAAAAGACTATGCTGACTGAGATGAGCAATTTTGCACAGCTCCAGCATAATCTACCTAAGAATTCTTGAATGCTGCTTGGAAACTCCCCTCCTAGGCAGAAAGCAGATTTTTAAATAGCTTTCAAAGTCACTTTTCAGACCAGAAGTCCTTCCAGGAAGTGAGAAAACATAGGTAATAGAAGGAAAAGAATCTGTAATATACAAGCTAAGAGAATGTAGTACTGAAAACTTACAGCTGCGGAGGATGATGTTTTGAGATATTTCCAAAATCTAAAATTTCAGAGCTGAAAGAAAAGAGGTGGAAATGAATCCAAACTTCCACTCAGCCCCAGGACTTTGCTATCTTTAGTTGGTCTGTATGAAAATACACCATTGTCCAGCAAGCCAGGTCGCTCCAGGACATAGAAGGATTTCAGGTAATTTACAGTCTTTTGTGTAAAAGCTGATCTCTTGAAATCTTTTTTTCCATTTTATGAATTGATAGGAGGTCTCAAGCTGCTCTGGATAAGCTGGTTTTATCCTTTCCTCTGGAAAGCCACAGATCCAGAATCTACTGCACCCATCTGCAGGTGCATTTATTCCCATTTGTCCTTAATAAAAATTCTCTTTGCATTTAAAAGCACAGTGTCACCTGCAAGCCTTTAGAACAATCTCCCTTTGGAATCTCTGAAAACCTTCCTAACTGGCTTCTGCACAAATTCCTGTGTACATATCTTTTACCTCACCTTTACCTCATTTCTCCACCAAATAGGTGATGAATGAGCCTAGCTCTTGTCCAGTGTCTTCACAGATGTAGAAACAACAGCAGGATAAGAAATCCCTAACCCTCAAATATAAAGTGTGCACCCATGTTGCTGCATACCATGTCAGCTTTGTTGGACCATACAGACCTTTCATGATTTGCCTATTGAAGCATCCTGCTGGAAAAGGAAAAGAGCACATGAAGTAACTCCACCTGACTCATTGAGCTTTCATAGCGAAAAGTTACTTTGTCAGTTGAACACAAGGCCTAAAAAGAAGATGTCCTAGTACATCTAGTTAAATGCACACATTTTCTCACTGTTTCCCTGTAGCAACCTCAAGCATGCCTTTTATCCCAGTGTGTGAAAGCCACTAATTTAGCAGTTTCATAATTTCTCCAGCTGTCTTGGCTGCTGCTGCAAACGTTACTTGATGAGCCACATGTGCGCAAGACTCCTCCCATGATATACAGGTGGTTACTTACTTTCTCTTCTTTTTTTTTCCTTTTTTCTTTTTTCTTTTTTCCTTTCCCCTTATTTCCCATTTTTTTTTTTTTTTTTTTTTTTT
>NDXB01008276.1:55087-86098 GCA_002631895.1 Agapornis roseicollis
ATTTGGCTTAAAATCTTATTTCTTCTCAAAACTCTGCACTTGGAAAACAAAACAAAACAAAACAAAACAAAAAACGGAATGGGAAGGAACAGAACAAACCAAATGAAACCAAACCATAGGTTCAGTTCTCAAAGATATAATAAGTTTATAGAATTGTCTTTCTTTCCATGAATATCTTCCCATTTCATTACAAGCCTTCTTTCCACTTGCACAAGACCAGGATTAATTTAATTAATTTATAGGGTCAGGAAAGGAGTCTGGAAATGTGGAGTCTTCAGCTCCCTGTTATCCCAAAAAAGTTTTAGAATGGAAAATTGTGACTCCATGGTGATTTTCTCAGTTTTGTCCTGAACCACAGCAGTCAGCCCAGTTCTTCCTTCAGCTGGTTCATTTCAGTGTTGTCATGTGCTTTACTACTACCCAGGGCTGTCCTTAGGAATCAGAGAAACACTTTAATCCTCCTAACCTTATGACTGTGTTGTTATTAGTACGTAGTGTAACAACTCAACTCCACACTGAGAGTGTTTGCAAGAATTTACTGATATGAGCTTTTGCTCTTTCTGGTCTTCCACTTCTGTGTTTTGTAGTAGATGACCAAAGGAACCAGCTATGGAAATAGCACTTGAGTGGGATATGGGAGGAGAAGGTCTGTTGAATTGAGCAGCTTTAGAGAATACCTGCAGTAGGATGTGTGAGACTTCTCCATTGCGTTAGAATAGTTTAAAATAATTGATTTTAGCCCAGGAAGAACAGTCAGCAGAGGAACTCTCCTAAAGAACATAAATAAGCTAGAGAGGAAGTTTGACCCTGAACACAGCAGGCTTGGGGCTTCCCCCATTGCTTTGAAGTTCTACCAGTACAGCTAGTTGAGTTTTTATTAGACTATTATATTTCATCAGGGTCTGCATGATCAGTGGCAGAAATTAAAAATCTATGCTTAGTTTCATATACACAACTTTGCCCTAGTCAACAAGACTGTCTTTGTCTTGTGCAGCACTTAAATCACATAAACCCCAATAGCTTCAGCTAGATATTATACAAACCCCATGAAAAGAGAACCAGCGTTTTCAGACTCACATTCCTCTGGCATAGGATGAGAGGGCGTTCAAGGAAGAGGAAGGAACGTTATTGTAAGACAAGCCAGGCTGTCTGCTCCTTTAGATGGGAATGTATGCTGGGGGATGTTATTTCCACAGACTCAGCTGCCTTGCAGACTCAATCAGGTGGCAAGCTGGGTGTATGTGTAAGGGTAACAGGTCATGTGTAAAACTGAAACACTAGTGCTAAGAAGAGTGATGTTCCCAGTGTTTGTGGATACAAATGTTTTATTTGTTCATAGAAATTTGTGCTTGTGCTGCCTGTTCACAGTAAACCAAAGCTGATTGTGAACAGTGGACAAGAATCAGCTAACTTGACGGGTGGAGAGTCTTACAGATTGTTTTAAAAACAATCAAAACCAGTGTTGCTGGCAAGTAAAAGCAGCTGCACTTTGTATAAAGTGCTAACTTTAACCTCTGTGAGAAATGCCCATGTTTCTACATCATGCAGTTGTGTCCTTTCCTTCAGACACTGCCAACCTCACATGAATTTTCAGCCTGCTGATGTCTTACTACAGGTGATTAGCCGAGGCCTTAAAATCCCATTTTCACATGAAACTACAGCTAACGTGGTTCTCTGAATTCAGAAAAAATGAATGGATTTCACTGTTTCCAGGTCCAGTGACACCAGAGTTTTATTTTGTCTTAGAAAAAACTCTTTTGGAACTTTTCAAGGTTTTTTAATATCACAACAGTATTTGTAAAGGGAGCTATCTTAGAATCATGGAACAGTCAGGGTTGTAAAGGATGTTAAGATCATAAAGTTCCAACTCCCCTGCCATAAGAAGGGACACCTCACACTAAGCCATGTCACCCAAGGCTCTGTCCAACCAGGCGTTGAACACCATCAGCGATGGAGCACTCACAACCTCCCTGGGCAACCCATTCTAATGCCTCAGCACTCTCACAGGAAAGAATTTCTTCCTTATATCCAATCTAAACCTCCCCTGCTTAAGTTTGAGCCCATTACCCTTTGTCCTGTCAGAACAGTCCCTAATGAAGAGTCCCTCCCCAGCATCCCTGTAGGCCCCTTTCAGATACTGGAAAGCTGCTATGAGGTCTCCACACAGCCTTCTCTTCTCCAGACTGAACAGCCCCAACTTTCCCAGACTGTCTTCATATGGGAGATGCTCCAGTTCCCTGATCATCCTCGTGGCCCTCCTCTGCACTTGTTCCAACAGCTCCATGTCCTTTTGATGTTGAGGACACCAGAACTGCACACAATACTCCAGGTGAGGTCTCATAAGAGCAGAGTAGAGGGGCAGGATCACCTCCTTCGACCTTCTGGTCACGCTCCTTTTGATGCAGCCCAGGATATGGTTGGCTTTCTGGGCTGCAAGCACACACTGCAGCTGGCTCACGTTCATTTTCTCATAGAACAACACCCCCAAGTACTGTAACGCAGGGTTGCTCTGAATCTCCTCTCTGCCCAACCTGTAGCTGTGCCTGGGATTGCTCTGACCCAGCTGTAGGACCTTGCACTTGGCATGGTTAAACTTCATGAGGTTGGCATCAGCCCACCTCACAAGCGTGTCAAGGTCCCTCTGGATGGCATTCCTTCCCTCCAGCGTATCCACCGAACCACACAGCTTGGTGTCATCGGCAAACTTGCTGAGGACGCACTCAATCCCACTGTCCATGTCAGCAACAAAGATGTTGAACAAGACCGGTCCCAAAACCGATCCCTCAGGGACACCACTCGTCACTGGCCTCCAGCCGGACACTGAGCCATTGACCACAACTCTTTGTGTGCGGCCATCCAGCCAGTTCTTTATCCACCCAGTGGTCCATCTATCAAATTGATGTCTCTCCAATTTAGAGACAAGGATGTCGTGTGGGAAGGTGTCGAACGCTTTGCACAAGTCCAGGTAGATGACATCAGCTGCTCTACCCCTGTCCATCAGTTCTGTAGCCCCATCGTAGAAGGCCACCAAATTGGTCAGGCAGGATTTGCCCCTAGTGAAGCCATGCTGGCTGCCACCAAGCACCTCCTTGTTTTTCATGTGCCTTAGCATGCCTTCCAAGAGAATGTGCTCCAAGATTTTGCCAGGCACAGAGGTGAGACTGACTGGTCTGTAATTCCCTGGGTCATCCATTTTCCCCTTCTTGAAAATGGGGGTTATATTTCCCTTTTCCAGTCTTTTGGAACTTCACCTGATTGCCATGATCTCTCAAATATGATGGCCAGTGGCTTAGCAACTTCATTTGCCAGCTCCTTCAGGATCCGTGGATGGATTTCATCAGGTCCCATGGACTTGTGCATGTTCAGGTTCTTAAGATGTTCTGGAACCAGATCCTCTCCTACAGTGGGCCCAAGGTCTTCATTCTCACAGTTCCTGCGTCTGCCTTCCAAGACTTGGGTGGTGTGGTCAGAGCATTTACAGTGAAGACCGAGGCAAAGAAGTCATTCAGAACCTCACCCTTTTCCAAATCCTGCGTAGCCAGTTCACCCGATAGCTTCCGGAGGGGGCCTAAGTTGTTCCTGCTCTGTCTTTTATTTGCAATGTACCTGTAGAATGCCTTCTTGTTATCCTTAACATCCCTAGCTAAGTTTAATTCTAACTGAGCCTTAGCTTTCTTTACGTATTCCCTAGCTTCCCGGACAACATCGCTGTATTCATCCCAGGCTGCCTGTCCTTGCTTCCACCTTTTATAAGCCTCTTTTTCCTTCAAATTTTCCTCAGCAGCTCCTTATCCATCCATGGAGGTCTCCTGGCCCTCCTGCTGCACTTCCTACTAGTTGGGATGCAACACTCCTGAGCTTGTAGCAGGTGATCCTTGAATATCATCCAGCACTTTTGGGCCCCCTGCTCTCTAAGGCTATATCCCATGGAAATTTACTGAGCAAGTTCCTGAAGAGGCCAAAGTCTGCTCTATTGAAGTCCAGACTTAAAAAAACATTTTTTTATTAACAGGTTTATTAATCAAATGCTTTCTCCCACATCTACACACTAGTAAGAAACGCTCACCTGCTGTGAAATGCAGCTTGAACACACAGACTTGGCTCAGAAACTGGGTAGTTGGGTAGTCGCATATTATAATTTACTACAACAACTTTTCTAGGAAGACATACATATATTATTGGTAAATATTGACACAGGGTTTGTTTGGTGCTTGGAGTCTGTCAGAGAGATATGCAACTGCCCTCCATAAAGCAAAATATGACTTTCTCCAATGCCTGCAAGAAAAATGGTAGTTCATATGCCTTGGCCACAAGTTTCACATTGCCACCTTTGATATCTGAGCAACCAGAACTCCTGTAATGAGATTGTAGCTATATTTGTCAGAAAGGGATCATCCTAGTTAATTTACTGGAAATTTATTGGGGATAAAAGAAAAACAGAGAAAAGAATTACTTAATATTATAGAAAAAACCTTAAATTATGTGTTTTAAAATGTTTATGTAATTTTTTTCTGAACACTTTTTTGCATTATTTTTTTTTTTAGTTGTGACAGCAATAGTATGCATTTCACACAATGGAAAAGGGACTGCATATATTCTTAACTACTGACACCACTAAAGAAAATGATTGTGCTCCTGAGTGTTTTTAAGATGCAGGAAGAAAGGCCATGTTTCTGGAGGCCTTGAGAAAGAGCAGAGTCATCAAGGAAGTGAATGGGATTTCCTCTCAAAGCAGTATGACTGTGTAGCTGGTGCAGTTCCAGCTGTGCATGTCTGTGTGCTGAGGGAGGAAGTGGGCTTCCTGTTTCTGTCCATATGAACTCTTCAGCAAAGATGCAGTCATTCTCATGGAGCTCTGCTGGTTAAAAACCCAGAGTTGCAGTTTGAGATGGTAAGGAATATCCATGGTTTCTGCTTTCTTCATAAATGCTATTGTGTCATCACTTTGAAAAATAAGAGGAAAAACAACCTTTTGGTTATCTTCCTTTTCTGGAAAGCAAAGACTTCATGGTGTTAAAATAACACACAACTTCCACCAGTATTTTACAAAAGGTCAGAACTGAGCACAACATAGGTTTGTGTGCTGAAGTTCCCAGTTCCCATTAAGAATTTAAGTGGGGAATCAGAAAGTGTTACCTGTAGTCATGAATGAATAACAGAAGGTTCTGGTGTTTAGTTAGATTGCTCTTTAGTGCCCCTTTTGCTTTCCAGCTAATTACAGTTCCCTGGAAATACTGCTAAATTCCTGGAAATTCAGGATGACCAGTCAGCAGCACCGGATGAGACAATTGTCACACCATGCTATGTTTTCTGATGCTAGTAGACTGATTCATGTTCAGAAATCTAAAATCGTGTTCTCTAAGTGTACACTCTATTTATTTCTGACACTTTAACGTGCATTTCCTAGAAATTTCTTCTTGCATCTACTGAAAATAAATATGACAGGACTGTAAGTTTGGCAGAAACATGAATTTCAAAATGGCTTGGAACTCTGTGGCAAAGAGAATGTTCCTAGTAGCTGTTTGCTGTTCATGGTGTATATTTTTCCTTACAATCTAATGCTATTACCTGTACAGCCTGTTCTGTTCCCTTTCCTTGAACTTGCCCTTCCTACATTTCCAACTACTTTGCTTTCTTGTCTACATACATTTTTCCATATTTGCCTGCTGAAGCACCTCTTTCTCTCTGTGGTACCCTCCTATCTGGATATTAACTGCGAAAGCTCTAGGTAAAGCTTCCAAATGTGTCTTCAACTCTGGCTCAGAAGAAACAAGAAACGAAGTTGAAGCATATTGTCATGCTCATGAAGATGCTTTATTTTCACTGGTGATTCTACTTGTGGCAGAAAATTGAAGTGCTCCAACAGCTTACTCCAGTCAGATCAATGCAAATTATAATTCCGAATTTAAGAAGTCAGACTGTTTTCCCAGATGTAAGAAGTTGGTGGTGATGCATTATCAGCAACTCCTTTACAGAAAGGCACTTTTTTGTTATGATTGAGGTTTTGTGGAATAAGGGGCTTTGTATGATACTTGGATATGTTGAGATGCAGAAGCAGGGTGTAAGCCTGCATCTGTCCATTGGTAACAGAGGCCACAGTAGGCAATTCATGTCTGGCTAAGAGAAGGAGGTTCTTTTTTAATTTAAAACTGGCCATGAAACTGAAAGTGGACTCAGGCCATCGGAGGATAGGCTAAACAGTTTCTTATGCCGAGGACTAAGACATAGTCAAAAACTTCAGGAAAATTCATCCTCCAAACCACAATATTCTGTTCCTCCTCAGTAAGTGTTGTAACCACAAGGAATTTTGTGTGGGGGAAAAGGTATTGGCTAGTTTAGTAATATAAAATAAGTTTCTGTGTGCCAGGAACACACAGTTAGCAAATTAGAGAGCTGGGACAAATAAATCCAGTAAGATGGAATAAAAATACAGTTACACTTGTGAAAATGTGGATAGTGTAGTGAGTAGGCACTGACCTGGAGCTTCAGAGGTCTCTTTCCATACCCCTTCTCTCTCACAGATATCTTAGACAACCTTTGACAAATCTCCTCAGCCATCATTCAGGAAAAGATGGGGGCATATTAGGATGTCTCCAAACCCTCAGCCAATCCCAGAATCTCTGCTCAGCTGCTACCAAACTCTGTAGCTGCTTGAATTTCCTCTGACAGGTGTAGGCAAAACAAAGGCTTGGAGTAGCTGAATAACTTGGCATTTCTAATCATGTCCAAGTCTTGCAATGCTCTGTAATCCATGCAGTCTCTGCTGTTTTCATCTAGAGCAAGAGGTTTTCAAAACCACAGACATATACAAGGCCATTTTTAAGGAGATGTGAGATCATTCTTCCTTTGCTCCAACAGACATGGAGTCCCCCTGAACTCTCCAAGACAGTCAGAAAAAGGTTGACAGTCTTGTTCCCATACTGAGCCCTAGACACAGAGTCTTTAACTTTCAGCAGGACGTACTAGCTTAGAGTCAGTGCTAAATTAACTGTGATTTTATGTGATTATGATTTCCAGTTCAGAATCTTAAAGTTAAGAGTTGCAGTAATGTCGTGGTTTAAGCCCAGCTAGTAACTCAGAACCATGCAGCTGCTCTCTCATACCATCTCCCTTCCCACCCCACTCTGGGTGGAATGGGGAGGAGAATTGAAAGAATGTAAATCCCACGGGTTGAGATAAGAACAGTCCAATAATTAAAGTATAATATAAAACTACTACTAACAATAATGATAGATGAAATAACAAGGGGGGAGAATATAAAACTAAAAAGGGGAAAAAAACCCAATGAATACAAGCGATGCACAATAAAATTGCTCACCACCTGCTGACTGATACCAGCCCAAGCCAAGCAGCAGTCTAGCTTTCCAGGTAGCTCCTCCCAGTTTATATACTAGGCATGATGTGCTGTGGTATGGAATACCGCTTTGGCTAGTTTGGATCAGACATCCTGTCTCTGCTTCCTCTGGGCTTCTTGTACCCCTCCTCACTGGCAGAACATAAGAGACTGAAAGGTCATTGGTCAGGGTAAGCGCTACTTAGCAACAGCTAAAACATCAGCGTGTTTTCAGCTTTGTTATCAGACTAAAGCAGAAACACAGCACTGAACTAGGTACTAAGAAGAAGAAAAATAACTGTTGGAGCTGAACCCAGGACAGTATCTCACTGAATGCTATGAGCAAGTACACACCTTTAGATTTGTATCTGGTCCATTGTGCCCAACTATCTATTTTTAGTTTCTTTATGCCAGCCATCATGAACAGTGATGCATTTTCAGAGGCTGCAGAGAAGATAATCTCAAGAAATGTTGTCCTCTGCCACACCAACATTGTGTAAAGTAACAGTCAAGACTTTTCCACAAATAATGAACTGTCTTGTTATGCAGCTTTTGTGTGCTGGAACTAATTTCACATTATATTTGTTTTTCCCTTTTTTCTGTGGGATACTGAGGTTCAAATGAGCAAGCTAAAATCTGTGTCTGTCCGGTATGATGCTGTGCTGTGTAACTACATTTTGTTACTCAGAGGAAGGATGTGCGGGAGGACATTCAGAGTCTGCTTTATTGACATTTATGTGCCTCTGGATTTATCTGGGAATTTCTGAAACAGTTTGAGTTTGTAATTTACAGAAAACATTATAACTCCCTTACTTGGGCCTTGAGCAACGAAAGGATGCTGTATAATGAAGGGAAACAGGTGAAGAGATTCATAGCTGTGAGTGGCTGTGTTGTACGTCCGTGACTTAGAGGCTTATAGGACTTTTAGTCCTGGTGGCACAAGAGTGCTCCAAGGCTATGCTATTTCCTCTGCTGTGAAGCACTGCAGTCACTTCTGAAACCAAGAAGGGTCTACAAGGCAGAGAGAGTGTACATCATGTGATGAGAAGTGGGTGGTTGGAAGAAGCAGTCCTGCCTCTGAGCACCGTGACAGCTCATTGCTTCTGTGGGAAGTGCCAGGGGACATCCAGGTGCCCGAGCAGTGCTGCTAAGGGATCTCTTACAAACCTTCTCTGAAAACAGAATCAGTATACAACTCCCTGGTAGAGGACTGGAATGCACCAGTAACTGCCTGGGACTAGGCCATGTGAACCTTCCCAACAGCTAGACACTTCCTTCTGGCAAAAATCTTCTGCTCCAAGCAATGGTAGATTTCAGTAGGGGAAGGAAAACAGTTGATAGACGTATCATAGGATGAGAGGAATAACTGCAACATAGGCTAGTGTGTAGATTGACACTTCAGCATTTCCTCCATGAGAATGCTGTTTACACTGTGAGAAAAAGGTCTAGAAATAGAAATCAGTATATTTTAACTTTTATGTCAGAACTGGGATTCTTTGACCTGTCAGAGGAGTTTACTTTCTCTGGTTTTTGTGTCTTTAGAAGTATTTGAAAACTATAGTGCCTTTGATTACTGAGGGATAGGCTTCAGCTGATCAGCAACTTCACATGTTTAAGCTCAAACCCCTGTAACTCCAGATCCTTTATGAGTGTACTGCTGATCAACCAGTTATTCTCTCTTTCAAACTTGTGCATTTCATTTTGCTTCTTTGTTTGGAGCCTTTTGCAGTTCTCTTCCCTGAATTTTATTGTGTAGATTTCAAATTATCTCTCCTGTTTCATGGGATCACTTTGACCTCTTATCCTGTCAAGAGAGCTTCTGATTCATGCCACGCTCGTGTTCTTTCGGCAACTCTGACAAGCACTAAGTAGGACTGCATCGTGCAACTCGTTAATGAAAGTTTTGTAAAAGACAAGTTGCAGAAGCAGTCAATGTAGCTGACCTGAGATTAGCTTGAATGTTCAGCCAGATTGTTTTCTTATAAAATACTAGTGCTGTAACAGTTATTTCTTGTTATAGTCAATTGCTATTTGCATGCCAGTGTCGTGCAGATTGCTGAGCCCTTTTGTGTTAAGCAACATAGAATCATAGAATGTTTTGTGTTGGAAAGGATTGTGTTGGAAAGGACCTTAAGATCATCTAGTTCAGACCCTGCCATGGACAGGGACCCCTCATAGTAACTATGCTGCCCAAGGCTCTGTCCAGCCCATCCTGAAGCACTACCGGGGATGAAGCATTTACCACTTCTTTGGGCAGCTTGTTCTAGTGCCTCACCGCCCTCACAGCAAAGAACTTCTTCCTTACACCTAACCTGACCTTTCCCTGTTTTAGGTTGAACCCATTACCCTTTGTTCTACTGCTACAATACCTGATGAACAAAACCATTCTCATAGACTAAAAGAGTTAGCATTTTAAGTGGAAAAAAGGCAACAGATTGACAAAACAAGCTGTAAGAGGAGGACAGTACAAAATTTTCTGCTTGGAGAATGTTTTCCAAACAATTAGAGGCTCATTAGATAGAGTCTTATTCTGAAGTGGTGCTGTTCAACCTAGACAGGTGAAGTGCTTGAATATGTCATCAAACTCAATTTTTCTGCAGAAAAATGTGTAGTTTTTTACTGCCTGAAGATGCTGCTTCTAATATGAAAGATCAAATATGTTCTCTTAGACTTCACTACTATAATTTCATTTCAAGCACACATTCACTGAATTTGTGCCTGTGCTGAGATTTTATAAATGGCTGCACTAAGCCAGCTTATGAATTTAATCATTAAATAAAGAAGTGCACACACCTTATCTTCCACTGGTGAAACTTGTTCTTGTTCTGTGAGGGAAGGCACACTTCACAAATGATCTCTGTAGGAGCTAAGCAATACTTTTATCACTGTTTTATGACAGTGGTGAAGTGGGTCTGTTCTTTTGTGCCTATTTCATGTGATCCTACCATTGGCACGTCTGGTGTTTTTTATCGTACTCTCTAAAGGAAATGGGGTTTTTATGGTTGCAATGTGTGTGTGCCATCCTTTCTCCATTAATCACTTGGGTACTTGTAAGTCAGCTGATGTGAAAGGCTGGTAGTGTTGTTGGAGTTATTAAAAGTATGAATGTTTGGCAAAAATAGGAAGAGGTCAAAGGAGAGTAGATCATATTCTTACTGAAAAAAAAGCACCAGCATCAGCTAAACTAACTCTTAACAGACAATGGCCATTGACAGCAAGGTTAGGGACCCTACAGCCATGGGAAAAGCTTGAGTCTGACCTGTCAACAATTAGACCATTAAGACCCCAGTGAAATAACAAGATCCATTGGAAAGCTGGCTTTTCTTGTTCTCCTGCTTACCGAACAGCTTGTTATCTCTGGCTTCCATGTATATTTTAATATTCTAACATTCTGTAGCCTTCATGAGGGCTAGCTCAAGACCAGGAAGCAGAAAGCTTGAACCCCCATGGAGAAGCTTGAATGCTGAGTTAACAATGGCCATGCATTCAATTGAAGTAGAGATACCAGAAATGAAAACAAGTCAAAGACATTGAGACTCCTGAAAGAATCAAATACATGAATAAGCAGAAGCATCACCTGCTTCTAAGCAAGAGCTACACATATTGTGTTTGACAAATGATGCTAGCACTCTTCTTCTTCCTGGAAGAGGCTGTCCCGCAGAGGGATACCATGAGAATGGAAAGGCTGGCTCAACCTTAGAAGAGAGTGACTAAGGAAGAAACCTGAATTCCCAAGAGGTCAGGGCTCAAAAGTTGCTCCAAGGAGTGACTATAGCTTGGGAAAATTAGTGAACAGAGGTGCTGGCACAAAACAAGATCTGTGAACTGTGATCTTGTGTTTTTTTCAAGATACATAAGACATAGGCAGGCATTTGCTCCACAGAACCATTCTGAAGTATTTAAAAAAGTTTGTTCCAGAAAAAGGATCTCCATGCGTATTGCCTTTGTCACTGTTACTGTTGCTGCTGAAAAGTGAGCAAATGTTTCGAGATGATAGGTAGCTTTCTGATGGGCCTGGATGGAAGGCTCTGAATCATTTCACATAGGCTATATGACAGCCTTTTTTGACACTGACTCAGCAGACACCTTTTTTTTTGCCATAAGCAGAGTAACCTGCTTTGAAGACAAACTGGTATGGCTATTCCCTCTGAAAAGTGGAAAGCCACATTTATGTGCAAAGAATAGTGAGAGTGAAATTTTCTTATGTGAGGTGTTTTCCATCCATTTCTGGCATGGTGCAAATGATAATGCTCCACTTTTGCAAGGGAGAGGATAGTGTTCTTCTTGGAAAAAAAAGGCCCAGCCTGGGCTGGGTGAGCCATCTATGGTCCCTGCTATGAAAAAAAGACTGGAAATTTCTCTGCTGCTCTTGAACAGAAAACATGATTAAATAGTAATAATTTCATATTGTTTTGCTGGAAACATTAGATTTTAGAGAAGAAAAATGGATGAAAAAATGCTCATGATCATTTTAGCTCTGGAATTTGTTTTGCATATCTAATTCTACGAGGAGGAGAAATTCTGTACATCTGACAAAAAACTTTTCATGTGAAAATGTGTCTGCATCGTTTTTCTGATGGCTTGAGAAATATATTTTACTGGGTTCTGGCAAAATGCATAGGATGAAATTAATCATTTTTGCAGAGAAGGAATATAAAATAAGATCCTGGCCCTGCCTTAGATAGTAGGAAGGGTGGGCATAAACTCCCAAGATGTAATAGAACATAGGAGGTTCACTCATTCTTACCACTCAATCATACCATTGCTTTATGTTCTGGACGTAAAATGGAAATATCATTTGGGATAAATGTGTATGTAGTGTAACTAATAACATATGTTACATTATACTGCTGAGATCCAATCGTTCAATATAATAATGCAATTGTACAGTCAGATTTGGGGGTGTTGCCCGTTGAGTCAGAAGCTTTACTCAGTGTGAATAAGAGAGGCAAAATCAGCCTCAGAGTGGGGTCCAGATCATGACTGGTGAAACATGCCACTTGTTACAGGGGGGTTGCTATTTTTCTGGGAAGGATCATGTGAAGAGGCAGTGACAACCACCTTTAGTAAATATGATGCATAAGCTGTGATGGATTGAAAGGTCTGCTGAAGAGTTGTTTGGTTTCCTAACTAAACATCTGAAAGTAGCTCTAATACAAGGTGAAACAGCCCAGTAGTCCAGCTACAGGGGTTTTTTTTCATCTTCAGATTTCCTGAATGATGTCACAAATTGCATGAGGGATTATGTTTTATGCAACTTCATGTCAAGTTATGCAGTTGATGCAGCCTGATATTATGATGCTGATTCATACCGGAAGTTAAATAGGAGGAAACCTGTTTCTGAATTGCAAGGTATCAGAATAGAAATCTTGCTGTTTTTTCTTTTTTTTCCTTTTTCTTTTGGTGCATTTGTGTTGGTTGACAGAGAGCAAAGATCTAAACTTCGTGATAACAGCTGTAAGACAGGAAGGTGATGACATTGATGTGACTGAGCAATCATGGTCATGGCCAGCATGGAGTGGGGAGATACTTTGTCCTGTAGCATGGCAAGATCAGTACCAATGAGTCTACTGCTGCCTTCTAATGTCTCACCAAATATAAATGGAGACCTGCTTGCTAGGTAGGACTTCAGCACCTCAATTTGTCCCAGAGCTGGAACTTAAGACACAGGCATCCTAAAAGCTCAGGAATCAGCTAATTACAATATTCATGACATTTCTGTGGATGAAAACACATCACATGTCTAAATATTTCTGTCCTACTCAATGTGTCTTTTACCACCATCCTGTCTTACCTCCATTCCTATCTTTCATTCTTGCTTGTTTACTGTCTTTCACCAGATAGCCCGATAATGAGTGCTTTTGGCTTTGTGCTTTTTTTGTACAGAGCAAAACTGCTGAAGTTAGAAGCCTTATAATTTTCTTGCAGCAGCAACAGAATGTTCTGTAACTTTTTCTTCTTCATGTTTCCCCCCTTATCCGTGTTAGACATGGATGTTTATTCCAGTAGAAATGTGGCAGAAGGTGCATAACCTGTTCATTTGAGAGGCTGAGTTGAACATTTGCGATATCAGTGACCCAGGTACCTTACATAAATGCTGATGAAAGCTAATTTCAATGTTCTTTCTAGCAAGTTCTATTTTGGGGTACACTTATCCAGCTGGGGAAGAGAATGTGAAGCTTGCCAAAGGCTAAATTAGCATTGTGCTGGGTGGTTTATGATGTGTAGCCCCAGGAGTGACAGGGGTCACATTTTCTTTGAAAGGGTACATTGTAGCCTGACATTTTCAGTTACTTGGGTTTATGTATACTCTCAAATATGCTATATACATGGCAGTAGCAAGTAGCATAACTGAATTTCAGGAGTCAGGTCATATATATTACTCATGTGGTTTCACACAAAGCTCCATTTCAGGGCCATGGATTTCAGGGTCAGATTGGTACATAGAGCTGGGACTCACTTCAGTCAGGCAGTCACAGGACTTCCTTATGCTCTACAAAGTTCAGGCAGCCTATTTATATGCCAGCCTTTGTTGTAATAATGTGGGTATTGCCATCATTTGTGAGCCTGCATCAAATAGGTCTAAGCAGATGCATGAGAATGTATGTTGCTTTTCCTTCAGCATAATAAAGTTGTGATAGGTCACCCAGGCAAGTGGCTCACATTAGAGAGAGGTGTCTGGTATCTGAGGGAATTAGCTGTGCTAGAGATGATTTTTTATGACCCAACAAATGCATTTACCCACAGATCCAGAAGAAGTCCAGTGCACATGTACAACATTGTAGAAATTTGTGTGAACTGTGCCAACTCATTGGCAGTAATGAGCTGGAGAGAGGAAAAGCTCTGTTGGTGGATGATGTGATTTGCCAGTTGCAGGAATGCAAACACAGTATCTCTTCTTTCCTCGTGTCAGCTGTGGAGAAACCAGTCCAGTGACTCAATGAGGAGAAATCTTACTCCCCACCTGTACATACCAGTATCTCAGCTGTTAATCAGAAGTGTCCTTATGCTCAAGAGGAAGATATAGACGATATACACCATGGGGTACCCTGTGGTTTTATCTGTGGGACCACGGAGAGGTCATGAGGAAGTGTAATGTAAAACCTGCCTTAACAGTAGAGGAGCAAGTACACAAATTACAAGGAAAAAAAAATCACAAATAAGAGTTCTTCCAGGAAATCTGCTGCTCCATTTTCCATTGGGCAGTTCCCTAGACAGAGTGGAAGGGCTGCTTTTACTCCTGATCCTATGGAATGGAAATTTACTAGTTTTTATGAGAAGTACGTGGAGAATCCTATGACCAGGACTAGAAGGGCCCTGCCTCCAGCCAGGTGGAGGAGAGGGGCCATCAGCTTTACTGGACTGTGTGGATCAGATGGCCTGGCACATCCATCCTACAGAAGTATAAGGCTCCTGTAGACATTGGTGCACTGCGTATCCTGATGCTATCCAGACACCAAGGGCTAGAACACATTCATATTTCTGGAGTGACAGGAGGATGCCAGCAGCTGACTGTACTGGAGGCTGAAATAGGCCTGACTGGAAAGGAGTGGCAAAAGCAGCCCATTGTGACAGGTCCAGGGGCTCCATGCATCCTTGGCATAGACTCTCTCAAGAGAGATTGCTTCAAAGACCCAAACAGTTAAAGCCTCTTTGCTATGGAGGATGATGGCTAAAGTACAGATATGGGGAGACCTGTCAGGCTGACTATATCACACTCACACCAATCCACCAAGGCAAGTGCCATGTGGTTACCACGGTGGAAGCAACCACCAAATGACTGGAAACACACTGTGTGCCCCACACCACTTCTCAGAACACTGTCCTGGGCCTTGGCTAACAAGTCTTATGTTGACACATGCATGTAGCATTTGAAGGGGTCTTGCAAGGATGCCAGAGAGGGACTCTTCATCAGGAAGTGTAGTGAGAGGATGAGAGAAAATGGGTTCAGAATTAAACAGAGGAGATTAGATTGGATATAAGGAAGATATTCTTCCCTGTGAGAGTGGTCAGACACTGGCACAGGCTGCCCAGAGGATTTTAAGGTCCTTTCCAACCCTAACCATTGTATGATTCTATAATTCTATGACATGGCACCCCAGAAACAATTGAGTCAACAGGACTCATTTCTGGAACGACATCATATACACTTGGGCCAAAGAGCGTGTCACTGAGTGGGTATATCACATCCTCTATCATGCACCAGCCTCTGGGAAAATTGAATGGTACAGTGGACTGCTAAAAGCTATGCTGAGAACAATGGCTGGTGGGAATTTCAAACACTGGGATACACACTTACCGAAGGCCACCTGGTTAGTTAACACCAGGCGATCTGTCAGCAGGGCTGGCCCTGCCCAGTTAAAACTTTTAATATACTGTAGAAGGGGATGAAGTTCCTGTAGTATATGTAAAGAATACGCTGGGGAGTGGGCAGGCAGTGAGTGATGGGCTGCACCGTACTTAGCTGCTGGCTGGGTTTAAATCACAACAGTTGTGCATATCCATTTGCATGTCCTTACTCATGTTCCTCCGGTAAAATCTCCTCTGCTGTATCCACATCCCTAAAAGATGTGTGGATTTCTATCTATCCCCAGTGCTGTTTGCATTTCAAATCCAGAAGCAGGTACCCATCTTGCAGAACATTTGACTCTAAGGCCCTTCTCATGTCAGCAGCTTAGAGGCAGGTAGTGTCCCAAGGTGCAGGACTATGCCCCCCTCTCCCACTGTGCTGCCCCATGCACAGTTGCCAGACTTCCTTTCCAGCTTAACAGAAGATAAATGTTCAGGAATTCAGACCTCACTGAAAAATCTCTAACAATATTGCCAAGTCTAAATATTGCTGTATGCAGACACTGTTCTTGGATAAGGGAGCCTTGCTGTACCCTTACATTGTCTGGCTGCTTAGTTCCCTCAGTGCTGCTTTTCACTTTCTGCAGGCATAATTGCTTGTATAAACTATACCACTAGGCTCTTTTCTGAGAGTGCACAAAACATAGTCTTGAAGTCTGCATAAAACATAGTCTTAACCAAAATTTCTGTTGTGTATGAAACAGAAATGCATTTCCATACCAAACAAAGGGAAAAAGTTAAGAAAAATTAATCATTGTGGAATGAAGAGTTCTGAGTAAATGATCCATAATTAAAATACTTCAATTTAGTCTCTTGAAAGTGTACCAATACATTTCATTTTGAGACAATAGGAAAGTGAAACCACAGTTCCCAAGAGGTATTGTTTTCTCTCAGCAGTTGTTTGTCACCTGTCTTGTGCCCTTATTTTCTTCTGTGAGTTGGATTGTCTGTAATTCTGGATTTCTGCAGGCATAAAATGCCCTTCTTTCCCACTGTGGCTGATATTTATGAAAATCTTTGATTTTCTCAAAAGTGTATTTTCTATTGAAAAGAAGGTTCTTAGCCCTGTCTATTAGTCATCCCCTCATGCATTTTCAGATTCTTATCCATGGCCTGTTTTTTTTTCCCTTTCTCTCTTATTGCCTCTTAATCTTGTGCATGGTTTTGTTTTCTACAAAGGCTGTATCTTCTTAAGTACCCATGGTGCTACACTCACTGTCCTGAAGGAGGAAATCACATCTCAGTGCTGTCATTATTATTGGGTGCTGCATTGTTATAGGATGTTACCTATATTCAATATTCAGCTACCATGCCTGAACGCTTTCATTTGCCTCTTTCTTAATTCAGGAGAAGTGCAGTGGTTGTCTTTGAAGATTGAAGGTAAGTATATTACAGTTATAAAAAAAATATATAGATGTTTCTGCAGGGCTTGAGTCTCCCCTTCCCTTCAACAAATTTTCCACCTCAGTTATATATATATATTTATATATATATTTACATTTGGTTTTCACTGTGGAGTAATTCTTCAAGAGACTGTGAAAAAGGGCTGGGCATGTCTAGGTATATAGCTGAGCTCAGGAGCAAGCATCCAATTCTTGGGTAGTTCCCCACTGCCTGAAAACCCAAATGGCCAGTTCACTTTTCTGTTCAGGGACAGAGCAAGTCAGCTTTACTGAAGGACAGGGTAGTGCATCCATAGTACCCAGTCCCTGAGCAGCAGTGTGGGTCAGGCTCAGTGAACATCACCCCAGGTACTCAGCCACACTCAGCCCCTTTTCCGGTCATCTCTGGGGAAGGAAGCTTCTCTTGAGCTCACTGGCTCTTGAGCATTGCCTCAGTCTTGCACGGGGTCTGTCTTTCTGCAGAAGGACTTGCAGAGGTGATGTAGAAAGCCCAAAGGGAGGTCCTTGTAAAATCTTGGGCAGGCAGGGAGGCTGTTATGGTTTCCTTGAAATCAAGATTGCCTGGAAATGACAAAAGGATTACTGCTCTTGGGCTCTGCATGTCATCTGCCAGCTGGCAAACCTGCACTGTGCACTGTACACTGTTCATTTCACTGCTAAAGCTGGGCTTTCTTTCCCTCCTGGTGTGCCAGCCACTAGGAGCACAATAGGGCTTGCAGGTGACTCCTGGGTCACCCAACACAACACAGGATCAGGTTGGGAAACTGGTATTCTCTGTGATCACATCTGTTTGGGACATGCCAATGAAATGACTATTTCTGCTCCTGTTACTTTTGTCACATTTAGAATTTACAGATTTCTTGTTTTCACCACTTTTTTTTCTCACAGAAATGTACGGTAACCTTTTCACTGGCTTCCTCTCTAATT
The DNA here is from genome assembly GCA_002631895.1 of Agapornis roseicollis. NCBI lineage: Eukaryota > Metazoa > Chordata > Aves > Psittaciformes > Psittacidae > Agapornis > Agapornis roseicollis. Next base: position 73,100 of record NDXB01008276.1, read on the forward strand.
CTCACAGCTGCTTTTAATTACTCACAGTTCCTCTAAAAGTTAAGATTTTATTTTTGCCAAATTTGATATTCACACCCTCTCCATAGCTTAATTAAGAGCTCCACCCTGGAGTAATTTCAAATAAATTCCATTCTAGATCTTATCATACCAAGAAAATACGTCTAGTCTCCCCCTGCAAAAGCTGGAATAAATTCCAAGACATGGTTATGCTGACATGAACTGAAAATATTTCTGTGACTCAAGTCTAAACTGAACCTTAAGTGAACCTATCTTCTGGTCACAGGTGGGAAAAATGACCCTAGTTCTCTCCTAGCCACATGTTTTGCATTATAATGGAACCTGCACAAATAAGACCTGTAGCAGGCAAATTCATTCTCACACCTTTCTGTCTGGATTTATTACTTCTTCACTCTGTTACTTAGTTAATTAATTACAATTAAAGAGTAGTTTTCAAATGATATATCAAAAAGCATATCTGCCAGCATTTTCCCGAAATTCCAGTGGCCTTGTCAATACCAAAAGCTGCTGTAGGGTCTGTGTAGATAATTTAATGCCCATAGATGTCACCCAAATGCATAATCCTTTACAGGATTTTGGTTACATCTGCATGTGATCTGGTGGTGGTCTCGGATCTCCTAAAGCACTGCTGGCAGGCTTCTCTACAACAGAAGTCCATTGAGAAGCGGGCAGTTGTGTGCCTAGAACATAGTGTAGGCACATTTATTCGAGGTTTATCTGATTGTGCAGTGTGTGTTGCAGAGCTGTGTGAGTTGTTGCCTCCTGTAGCTGGTGTTCACTGAGCTAACCTGAGATGTTTGAAATAGCAGCCTTACCTACTTGTGGGCATATCCTGCTCTTTCTGTGCAGACCCACCACCCCTACAAGAGTTGACATCTTCAGCTTTCACAGCCTGTCTTCGTTTTTATGGTGGAATAGTTTTTTAGCATGAATTACCCTGTAGGACTTTCTCTGTTGAGAAGCAGGTTGTCACACTGCTCGACTTTGTCAGCCTTGAGATCATGCTCTTTGGCTTGTTGTAATCAACAAGCACCTCTCTTTCGAACGGGCACTGACTTTTGCTGGTTGCAACTTCTGCTGTTCTGGCTTTTGGTTTTGGAAACCAATGCCAGTGTCAGTGATGTCACTATCCCAGACCTTGGGGTAAATAAATTTCCCAATAGGAATTTATTTTCCTATTGCTTCTCATGTTCCTGCCGTGAACTACTGCCTCTGCTGTCTCAAATACCTGCTGGTCATTTCCTGCCCAACCCTCCCCCCCCCAATTTTCTTCTCATTCACCCTTTGTTTAATGGACCTGAAATAAGGATGTTCAAAAAAATGCAGAACAAAACAGATTGAAGTGAAAGATCAGAAGGAAAGTGTGAATGCAAACAAAGAGAACATGAACTGGAGAAAATAAGTTCTTCTGAGACAAATATTTAAGCAAGTCTCTTCTCTAACAAGTTGCTCATACCATGTTCCTGGCATAATATCACAGTTTTCTGTTCACTGAGCTCTTAGAATATCCTGATTTGGAAGGGTGTATTTGGAATTTGAATTCCAATGGTATATTGGAAGGATATATTTGGTGTTTGCATATTCCAAATTTATGTATTTGAACCCAAGAGGGTTAAGTCCAACTCCTGTGCTCTCACTTAGCTGTTGTTCAATTAAAGCATATTTTGTGAACTGTTGGGCCAATTAATATTCATTTAGAATGAGAAGAAGGAAATGCTCAGTGAACTGTTTCACAGCTTTAGCAAGCCCTAGGCATAGGCTAAGCAGCAAAAGACTATATCTTTTCCTGCTTCATATCCCCTTCAAATACTGTCTCAAATCCTTTGAAACGCAGACAGTCTATAGCTTTAATTGTTTTTATCAATAAGAGAAAGAAAAAATAATTGCGAAAGCAGCACAGGCTTTCAAGGGTTCATACTCTGTCTCAATCTGCAGAAATTAGTGCAGATCTGTCCATGACCTTTCTATTTGTCTGACCGTAGCACATGCTATGAACAGATGCTACCTTTCATTGAGAAGACACACTTTGAGAGGCTGATTTTAAACAATGGTCTCTATTTTTACAGCAGCCAGTGTGGGCATCAGGAACTATAGGAGCTTGACAACAGCTAAACATCTAAGTATGTGATTGTGCCTGCAGGGAAAATAGTCAGACATTTAAATTATAGGAATTACATTGTAGTTATCTGTGGGTACATAAGTTGATAAGTAAAGCATGACGAAAACCCAGATTCCAAGGATTTATTTTGACTGCATTTGCCCACTGAAGGCTCTCTCTTACCATCCCCACCTTACCCAGAGGGGGCTATAACCATGATAAATATACTGAAGCAACTGTGGCTGCATTCCCATTGCTTCCAGCCTTGTCTGTGTTCTCTTGGCTTCCAGGGCACCGCACAATGTCTGTTAGCAGCTCATTGAGCTAGGTGCATTAAAAATCTTACTAATGTAGGTAAGTACCAAGTGTAGGATGGCAAGTAAATGAATGCAAAGACTGATTCCTGATGTGCAGTTCCACAAATGACCATCAGTTACAATGTTTATACTACTATGTAACACCAAAAGTGGTTAGAGCTGGGCAACAGTGCAATCCTCACCAAAAGAACTGACCATAATTAGCAAGGAGAAAACCAAGCTGCACCTGGTGACTATTTGCTTGTGCTGCTCAAGAGCTTGTCAGTGCAGTCTTGCTTTCCCTGTTGTGAATTTTTCAGATTCATTATTATTTATATTACCAGCTCCTGCCTTTCTGATGCTGGTGCCAGTAGGAGATGCCTAGAACTTGGAGCAGGGTCACAGGTCAGCAGGAGAGTACCCAAATAGCAGCAGAAAGGACTTACAAGCACTCAAGCCAATAACCCAGCATCATCAGGCACCCGATTGAAATGCCTCTATGCCAATGCATGTAGCATGGGGAACAGGCAAGAAGAGTTAGAGGCGTGTGCATGTTTGAAGGGTTACGAACTCACTGGCATCACAAAGATGTGGTGGGATGCCTCCTATGACTGGAATGTGGGAATTGGAGGATACAGGCTCTTCAGGAAAGACAGGCTGGAGAGACAAGGATGGGTGTTGTCCTATATGTCTGTGACCAGCTGGAGTGCACAGAGCTCTGTCTGGGAATGGATGAGAAGCTGACCAAGAACTTATGGGTCAGGATTAAAGGAAGAGTGGAGACAGGGAACATTATAGTGGGAGTCTGCTACAGACTGCTTCCACTGCTACCAGGAAGACAGAGTGGATGAGGCCCTCTATAGACCAATAGGTGTGGCCTCATGTTCGCAAGCCCTAGTCCTTACACGGACTGGGATCAGTCATCCTAATGTATTTGTTGCAGGGACAACGCAGCAGGGCACACGCAATCCAGGAGGTTCCTGGAACACACTGGCAGTAATTTCCTTCTCCAAGACACAGCCAAATCAAAAAAGAGAGGTGCTATGTTGTACCTGGCTATGATGAATAGGGAGGGGCTGCTGGGAAATACAAAGCTGGAGGGCAGCCTTGGCTGCTGTGACCAGGAAATGATGCAGTTCAAGTTCCTTAAGGTAGTGAGGAGGCACACAACAAACTCACTGTCCTGTGCTTCAGAAGAGTAGACTTTCACCTCTTGAGGGATCTGCTTTCTGGAGTGCCATGGCATAAAGCCATAGATAGAAGAGGGGCCCAAGAAAGCTGGTCAGTATTCAAGGCTCAGGTCCTCAAAGCTCAGGAGCAATGCATCCTGACAAAGAGAAAGGCAGTGGTGAGACACTGGCACAGGTTGTCCAGAGAAGCTGTGGATGCCCCATCCCTGGCAGTGTTCAAGGCCAGGTTGGACAAGGCTTGGAGCAACCTGGTCTAGTGGAAGATGTTCCTGCCCATGGCAGGGGGTTGGAACCACATGATCTTTGAGGTCCCTTCCAACACAAACTATTCTATCATTCTATGATTTGCAACATGCATAGGAATAAGGAGGTGCTGATGGAAGGGTACATCCTATTTACCTCACCTCCCTTAAGAAATCTATCCTGTCAAGCATGTCAATATTAAGGTATTTTTCTTTTGTCTCTGGTAATCTGCTTCTGCTGTATAAAACTAAGGCTGTATCACAGAGTGAGAATAGTAATACAGTGAGGTAATTTTGGTATATTAAAAGAAACTGTCTGTACTCTATGGCTTTCGATTCTTTCCTTCCCTTCAGATATGTTCCACATAGTTTGGTTGTTGCTTGGGTTACAGAGGTTGTGTTGCTTTGTTAGACAAACCAAATCACACCTAAGGTTTGGGTTTTAGGGTTTTTTTTTCTTTTGTTTTGTTTTGGGTTTTGTTGGTGGGGTGGGGTGGTGTTTATGTTTTTGAAATAAAATATGTAGCTTTATAAGCAATGTTAATCTTTGCTGACAGTCAGTAGCCTTGAAGGTAAGGTTAGAGACAAGAAATCCAGTGCAACATATCCGCCCATAAAGTGCTGCTTCTATTCAACTAGTTGCTGTAACAAGTTTTGTTAATAAGCAGCAGTCTTGCATAATTATTCAATTACACTTATAAACTTGTCTGGATTTGGAGTTGCTTCATTCATCAGGCAAGCATGTTAATGCTCAAAACAAGGATAGCTCAAAGCACATAATAAGAGCTGTTTAGGACCCTTACTGATTTCGAACAGGTGGTTACTATGGCAGCTTCATGCAAACTGTTCTGATCCTGTGTTTGCAGGTTCAACCATCTGACTGCACCAGGGTTATATGCCAAATAAAGCATGCACACCACACACTCCAATAATGTACAGAACAAGAGAAAGCAGTAAGACTTAGGCTGCAAATGAGACTGAGATACGAATTTTTCCAGAGGGCTGTGCAATCCATAGATAATCAGTAGAAAAGAACTGATGAACGTGTGTACTTGAGATATGCGTCACCTACTTGTATGTACCTGCTGCACTGTAACAAGCATTGCCCAGATGTGTCTTTGTCTCATCTTCTTCATATTCCTCACACATCACTGTGGCACCTTACAGTACTTATTCTGCTTCTGCACTCAGGTGAAAGGTAAAACCAAGCTTCTTACTGAAATAAACAGCTGCAGCAGCTGAAGCAATTGTCTTGCTCACAAGATTGTGAGGAGGCTGAGGAAGGAAGGAATCTGGGCAGCTGCAAGGCTTTGTGGCTAGAGAATACATTTGGCATTGTCAGAGAAAGCTTATGTAGAGTCATATATGTATATGTATCTGTACGTATTTGTGGGTCAATATGCCTGTGTCTTAGACAGACAAGGACAGTCTAAAGATGCAGAAATACCACAAAAAGAAGCCAGTGAGTAAAAGCTGAAAGTTTTGGGTGTCGTACCAAACAGAAAAACACTTGAGACTCTGGACAAAGAAAATGGTTTCTGGTTTTGGATTTCTAGTGCTCTGAAGGCTTCTTTTCAGACAAGTAAGATTGCAACCATATCTGATTCATCATCCAGTTTTCTTCCTGGTGGAATGAATTTGCAGGATCTTGAACATGAAGAGCCTATATCATATATTCAGTCATTGATAAAAGCTTTGAGTATCTCTTGGTAAAATAGTGAAAATTCAAAAGCTGCATTAATTTGATTGAAAGAGTCAATCGCAAATCTCATGGTACAAGACTTTCATGTACAATTTCTCATAAATATTAGAGCTGTTTATAGGGACTTTTCATGCAACTTTTGTCAAGGCTTTGTGTTTTGAAACTTCCTACCTTTCATAAACCAAAATATATTAATTAAAATTATAGTTATTAAATATAATAAAATTAGAACAAAAATGTTTTTTATGTTCCATTTCTTGGTCTTGCCCTCCCTCATTCCTGAAAAAACTTCATTATGTTTTGAGGGTCTCATAAACTTTGTTACTCCTTTTTTTCTCATAATTACTTTGTTCATTCTTACTTCATACAGCTCAAACCTTCTATTATCCTTGAAGATGCAGGTAACATATCCCAGTGTAGTGTTTGGTTGTGCAGCACAAGAGATATTTTTAGAAGAGAGGGGAACATTTCAATAGGCATACTTTTCAGGGCATGCTATTAAATGCTACCAGATTACTTAAGTGCTGCTATGAGCTATGTAATGCTACCAGTAACAAGTCAAAGTTATGTAGCATTTTATATCTGACTGTGTGTTATCGCTTAGACACTTCATGACATTTCTACGAGTTTGACTTCTGTGTTCCTATTTTACATCAAGAAGGTTATTAGAGATTCATGTCAATTGTCTAGACATCCACTACATTTTCTGTTCTCACTTTTCAGGTCCTTAAATACAGACAGCTAGAACCTGATCTTTTAGAAAAGCCAAGAATCTGAAATTGCAAAGAAAGGCGATGGATATTAAGGACATTTACTGCTTCCACATACCCAAAGGTCCAAGCATTTTTAACTTTTAGAGTTGAGTGACTTCATTTTACATTATGGTTATAAACCTGACTTTGAGTCCAGTATGTTCCAGCTACATTCCCGCTGAGCTCTTTGGCAGAAGGAAAATACTTCAGTATTTTTCCCAATTATTATTTTGTCAGCTCTTATGTTATTATTGGTTCTCATTTATGTACAAGAAAAAGTATGTTCTATAAAATAATAAAATGGAAAATAATTTTGTTAAGTGAACATTCAAGACAAATTTAAAATATAAAACTGCCTTTAGAGTTAATCACTCTTCATTTCCCAAGATTCTCTTTTCCCTTCTCTGAGAGTCTTTGTGTATTGGACTGACTAACCAAAAACCAGTATCATATTCAAAAGCATGGTTATAAGCATAATATTGTGAAGGTAGCATGCACAAATCAATCAAGAGAAGAATTAACCCGGATTGACAATATATACCTGGACTGTGTGAGATCAGTGCTAATGATTTAAACACAATGGCAGTTTCCAGCCTGCAAAACAAACGAATACTTTGGAAGACATGTAGAGTTTGTGTTTACAGTCTACAAAAGGTTAATGTCCCCTGATGACTGTGAGTGCTGTGTAAAAGCTGGCTGAAGCTACGTTCCAAAAGGTAGTCCCAACATGGGCATAATAGGATGTTCCCATGATCTGAAGTGAACTTTCTCCTGATGTTGGTGTGCTTCTGGGCAGAGAGCTTAATTAAGAGCCTGCTGAGCACCAAAAGTACGCTTTGCAAGTGCACCAGTAACCTCACAGAAGCACGTGTTAGCATCCTGAGCCAAGCATGATATCAGGGTCATAATTTGAAGCTCTCACCTCAACTTTAGGAAATGCTGTTGTAACAGCACCACATGCTTTTACATGACATGTGCTGTAGCCCAAGTGAATGGATAAGCTCTAAAGGCAACATGATCTGTAGACAGTGTGAAGCTGAAGTGTAGTATTTTCATGGACTGCCTGCAACTGAACTTTCCTTTTATGATGTTATAAATAGTTTTTCTTTAAACTGCCTAAAACATCTGTTGGAAAGGTTGGTGAGGAGCTTCTGGAGTGTCAGACTTGTTAACACTTTAATGCTGTTAATGCTTGGTAATACTTGCTAATACATAAGGAGAGTAAAATCAATCATATTTAACTCACTTTTCACAGTGAAATAAATGGTGATGAATTTAACTTCCTCTTTTAAAACTGACCGTGAATCCCACTGTTATGTAAAATATCTATCAGTCCATGTGCTAATATGGACTTACTCCTCTTTTTTATATGCTCTGTGTACCACGATGCAAGAAAAAGAGGAAAGCAGAGCAAAACAAAAGATGTTTGTTCCTCTAGGTCAATGAGCATGGTGTGATGGAATGTGTAGAAGGCAGCTAATCTAAAGAATATCCAAATATAGGGAATATCCCATACAGAAGACCCAATTTTTGCATACATATAGGTATATATATATTCATGCAATATGAATTTGTATATGTATATATGACTATAAAATAATTAAAGAAGTAAAGCAAATCTCTGCTGAATTAGAATACCAAAATTTCTGTGAAAGTAGAATGAAGAAGTATGGTGGTGATTAAACATAATAGTGATTTTCTGTGGTGAGATTTTATTTGCGTTCAAGCTCCTTGAATGGCTAAAATTTTTCCCTTGTTCACAGGAGACCTTATTACTCTTTACAGCTACCTGAAAGGAGTTTGTAGAAGGGGGTCAGTCTTTTCTTTCAAGTAACAAGTGATAGGACAAGAGGAACTGGTGTCAAGTTGCTGCAAGGCAGTGATAGGTTAATTGTTGGACTCAATCTTAAAAGTCTTTTCCAGTCTAAATTATTTGATGATTCTATGACTCTATGAATATGGTTGTTCAGCCATTTTCAAAGTGAGACAAGAACTGTCTCAAGCTTCTCAGAACTTTAAGCAAAATAAATCATGGAGTGGTAGCAGGCAGATGGCTGAGGGGGATTAGTACTAGCTGAGGGTGCTGGGAAAGACAATGAAGAGCTGAGCAGTGGTGTGAAGGGTTCTGAGGACAGCAAAATGAGGAACTTGCAGTGATTTTGGTTAGTGCTTCAGCTATCCTGGGCTTTACTTTCTGTTGATCTCACTGTGTGGAGATTCTATCATAATATCTTTGTAAAGCCAGTTGCAGAGTCTTTGCTTTTTTTACTGGTCACTTTTTGCTGAAATTCTGGCAGTACTGGAAGGGCCTAAAAATATTTTGTGTAGATTTATAAAATATCTTTTAATGTTCATAGATAAAAATATTGCTATGAATGTGTCTATTTAGCTGCTTATGAGCCCTATCCCATTCAGTTGTGTTTTGTTGTTTTGCTGGCGTATTAAAAAACTCCTGGGGTAGTCTGTTATGTTTATACTGGCAACAGTTGAAAGCACAAATGCCACTTCTCAGTATTTTTGCCATTAATCTAGCAATACTTGGCATTTTCTTCAGATCCTTAAAATGCTGACGATTTCTAGAAATCCACTTTTGATTTTGGCATATGTACAAATAGAACATGGACAACATAGGTTTTCAGGGACCTGAAACACTTGGCACTTTCATAGTGAAACTAATGTCATTCTTCAAGTTCCTTAGAAGTCAGGGTCCTTACAGGAAGGTTGATAAACTCATGGCTGTTGGTAATGCACATCATTTTAGTTTGATGTTGCCTTCTTCCTGCATTATGCATAGGAATGGTTTTAGCATGCCTTTTGGGTCATTTAGGACATTTCTAATCTGGATTAGATGCATAGCTTGGTGATCTTGGATGAAATCTTAGCAGACTGTGAGGCTTTGGAGAGGTCTGGTAAGATCTGAAAGAGTTTTGAGATTTTGTATGCTTGCCTGCTTTGGGTGGTTTAAAACCTGGAGACTCAGAGGGTATGATATTTCAAACCGTAGCTGGTAATGGCCCATTCTGACTCTTGCTGAAAACATACGTCTTGGAGGAAGCAATTACTGGAACACAATCAAAATGAATGCTTTGTTAAAAAAGTAAAAATGAAATAAAATAGTAATTCAGAATTAGGTTATCAGCGGTTGTAATGCCTTTCAAAAAAAAAAAAAAAGTCAAAAAAAAAAAATAAAACAATCTTGTCCCCAGCTAAGATTTCATAACCAGATATATTAGGTCATGCTGAATGTGAAACAGATATCAGATTAGCAGCTCAGTAGAGCTGCTTAGCTCCACTGTTAGAGGCCTTCAAGTGTTCACAGGGGTACTGCCAATACATGTTTCTTTTATGGCATTTTTAACACAAGTTTTTGTGTTAAGGGATCTGTGTGTGCACCCTTAAAACATGTCTATAGCAAGCCTTTCATTGCATATATGATTACATGAAATCTATGACAGCAGAACCCACAGGCTTTACCACAGTCTTAAACCTGTGTGCAGCAGGTGTTTATAAACTCTTGTCAGGTAAGGTTAGCAGAAATTAGGGTGAAAAATACAGTTTTTGGCATACTTACTTTTTGTTTTCTCACTTCCTGCATACTGCAGATGGCTTCTCTTGACTGTCTAAAACTCAAAAAGCAAAAAAAAAAAAATAAAATAAAAATTATAAAGGTCTTCCTGCAGGTCAGGAACAGTGATTTGTTATCACTCAACGCAGAAGCCACTCAAGGCTGAGCTAAACAGCTGAGGCAAAACAGATAAATTGTACCCATGTTCTTGAAGGAGATTTGCAGGGAATCAAACAAACTTGTAGAAAGTAGCAGGAAAAAGAAACTCTTTTATTGATGGTGACAGCTATAGCAGCTTTCTGCAGGTAGCCTGTTTGCTTTACTGCGATATCTGTGAGCCTTGGCATGTTGCATGAGCTTCTTACAGTTTGTGCTGCACAAATACAGAACAAAATGGAGGCTGTGCCACAGACTTTCCAAATACTGAAAGGGTGCACTGGAAATGGAGCAAAGTGCTCTGTAGTTTAGCTAGGAGCATTACCTAGTACAAGGTAAGGGTTTGCTTTTTGCAGGATGTACTCAGTTCTGCTCTGTTGGGAGTGGCTGAAACCTCTGCAAATTATTTGTTCAGATGGGAAACCATTGGTCTTTTCTCAAAGGAGCTAAATCTAATAAACATATCCAAAGAATGTTTAATACCCTAACTTTAAATAAAGCAGGTTTTATGTAGAGTATAACCAAAAGATGAATTGAAAATAAATGATCAGACCCAGCTATTTAAACTGCTCCAAATGGTGACAGATGTAGCCACAGAGGCATAGGGAGAAGGGAACGGTGTACTTTTTGCATGTCCCAGATAGGACAGTGCAGTAACCTGTGAGGTTTCTGGGACAGCTTTGTTGTCCCCTAAAACCTTAAAGAACACTGTGCATTTTTATTCTTAAAGATTTGGCTTCTGATAATTTTCAAAGTATAGAAGGTCTTCTGTACTTTGCTAGCTGTTTGGATGCAATATTAAGAAGTCCACTAGCGCTGGAACACTATACAGGCAATTGCTATTGCTCATCCACCATCACCTGGACTGATTCTGATTGCTCACCCACCATCACCTGGATTCACTAATAAGATTTTGTGTGAAAATAAAAAAAAGCTGAAAAACCAAACAAAAAATTCCATCAAAAAAATGGAATTGCTGTTATCAAGGTTGTTTTTTTCTCTTCCCCACAAGAATATAGTACTTTTCATATGACCAACATTGCTTTGAACTTGTTTATCACATACATTTTGCAAAGCCAAAGCCACTGAATGCAGTAAAGAGAACGTTTCCTGTTGTATTACAAAGGAACTTGCAAAATGTAGCACTGTAATAGTGCACAGACCGATCTTTTGCAATATAACGAGTACTATATTCTATTATACATATAGTCAGCTATATATTTTCTGTTTGGTCAAATATTGGAGCATGGTAGCTATTAAAAAAAAAAAGTAACTATTAGAAAACTGCATATGAGAAGGCTAAGTATAGACCTTGAATATTGATAAAAAATAAGAAATAGAATAGAAACCATGCGTACATACTTTGTTAAATTAATTGAGAGACTTAATGTTTGTTAATGTGAATTTTTATTACTTGCTTATTGTAGGCGGAGATCGACCGAAGTCAAGACAGCACCCAATATGAGTTAAAAGTCTTGCTTGTTTTATTGCCAAAGCCTCCCATATTTATACCCCACACACTAGTTCACACGCTAGCAATACTGCTTCCATTGGCTATAAGTACCTGTCCACACACCTGTCCTAACATAGTAATTGGCTAAGCTGGAATGTCCATGTGTATCTCTGCATCAGCAGGGCTCAGTACTTGCGGTAAACAGGTTTCTATTTTGATGTCCTGTTGTAGTTCTTCCTCCCTAGCCAGCTGCATCCTTATCTTGCATCCAAGGCCAGTTCGTTAATTTACTCAGCCAGCTCCATGCCTGGGATGTGCAGTCCTCCTGGAGTTAATTGGATAACTCCACATACCATCCATGTCTGCGCTCAGCCAGCCATTCTCCTACANTCTTGCATCCAAGGCCAGTTCGTTAATTTACTCAGCCAGCTCCATGCCTGGGATGTGCAGTCCTCCTGGAGTTAATTGGATAACTCCACATACCATCCATGTCTGCGCTCAGGCAGCCATTCTCCTACAAATCCCCCTTTTTTCTTTTGCACATCCCAGGCAGCTTCCATTGTACAAGCAGGACTCATTTCATGGAACTGTTAATGAAGAGTTGAATACATTGCAACAAACAGAAAAATAAAGATAATTAGAACAATAGCTACTTTTATAACATATAGACATGTTTTAAGCAAGCTACGTAGCCACCCTGCTAAACCCCATCCTTCTAAAAGACTATCAGACCAATCTCCAACGGGATTAACTGTTTGGTTGGGTTTATCCAGCCCGTCTCTTAATTGCTTTAATCTTTTGTATACAGACTCTTGAATGGTCAGATGAATTCATACAACACATTCCCTCAAAATCCTCACATCCATGTCCCTGTGCTAACAATAAAGAATCAATAGCAGCTCTATTTTGCAAAATAGCATGCCTAACAGTAACTACATCAACAGGAAGCTCACCAATTAATTGCGATGTCAAGCTCAACTCACTTCATGCCTAGCAGGCTACTCATTGTAACGTAACCAAGCTCCTAGCCGCAGTGGCCCCAGGTGGAAACAAGGCTGAAAAACTATTGTTTTCCTTTCCCAAAAACTAGGGTCTCTGCCGTCTCAAATCAACTTCTGGATGCGGCGACGACCCGAGAGTGACCATATATTTTACTTGTGATACTTAGGAGTTGACGGAGGCTAGGATGAAAAAGAGTAAGTTTCCCTAGATAGCATGGACCACTATGTGGACTGGCTGGGATTCTATTCCAAGCTCTATCTCCACAAATTAAAAAGATACCATCAGGTAATTTTCAAGATGGCTTCCCTGTTTCACTAATCTTGGTAAATCGTGAGCCATAGGTACTGGCCTGGTCATAATTCTGATTGGGATTTACTGTAGACCAATACTGTATTCTTGCATTTAGTTGGATCATGGTAGGAGGTTCAAACATGATCCAGCCTCCAGAGATATTGGTGGATGCCAGTAAACCTAATTCCTCTGGAGGACCTATACTGATATTCAAAGCACTAATGATCTTTCCCT
>NDXB01008277.1:1803-22261 GCA_002631895.1 Agapornis roseicollis
GGGAGAAAAAAAAAAAAAAAACCAAACAAAAAACCCAAACCAAAACCAGAAAAGCAAGCCATTACTTTGGCTTTAATTGTGCTTAGTCATCACATCTGATTTCTTTGGATACCATTCAGTAAGAAAGCCCACAACAAAACAGTGTAAGTATGGGCAAGGTTTGGCTTCAGCTACACTGGATTGTTTTCGTGAAAATACTATCATCAGTATTGAGTCTTCAGTTCATCACAGACTGCATTTTAGATTACTGCCAATATTTTAAATACCATACTAAATACAGAAAAAATATTAGAAAGAAACATATAAATATGGAAATAACTCAAACACAACTAAAGGAATGGTAGGTGATAAGGCATAGTAAATAAACCTTTGAGAGTATCACAATTTAACTACGTAAAATGCAAAATATTCAAAATAAATGAAGTCCATTATAAAGTAAGTGACAGAATTCAGAAGCATAGAACATTTGAAAACATCTCCCTCTAATAATTGTTGCAGAAACAGAAATTTAGATATTCCAATATGTGTTGTCACTGTCGTACAGGGAAGAACATTAGTATTTTGGAGCCCAAAAGATTTCCTGTCCTCTTTAAGGCAAGTAAAATATAAAAAACATTGCAACAACATAATGGCAATCCCTTCTCTTTGATACTGTTATACTCAAAGGGGGTTAGAAGGAACTAGGAAAGACAATACTTCATATGATGGGTAAGTTCGGAAAATCAGAACATGACCTACTTGACTGCACAACTGAAATTATAATTATTTGCATTAAAATAAAATCAAAACAACATATGGACTTGGATTTTTTAATATTTTAGATACATTTTTGTCCTTTGTTAATTGCTCTTCTCGAAAACCAGCCAAATGATTTATAATGATAGTACTCCTAGGTGAAGACACTGAACGGATTTGTGTTTTGCCAAAGTACTGAGAATTTCTCTCCCCTCCCTCACTCTTTTCTTTTAAAAAGTCAAGCACAGTTTATACACCAGTTTTTCCATGTGTGAATACTCTTGAATGCTTCAGCATATGTAAGTTTTTACCTGTACAGCTCAGCTCAATTTATTTGCACTATTTCCTCTTAAGGCTTCATGATTCAGTCATGATATATAGATAGGCAAACAGGATATTATTTAAGCAGACAATTGGCAAAGAAAGAGCCACAAATGTGCAAATTTACTTGGGAAAGTTTTGTATGATTCTTGAAAAAACAGTCCTGGGAAGGCATATACAATCAAAAGAGGAAACAAATTAAATGGTAAGTTTATACAGTGATGCTGCCTAGTGCTAATTATGCTGAAAAAACCCAGCACTGAGGTAAAAAGAAAGTCTAAATTCCAGATCAACAGATCAAGAGCAACAGGTTTTTCTTTGGTCTCCAGCTACTAGCTGTTATTTCTTGCAGAACAGAAAATATGCCTTTGCTTTAATGAAGGAATACTTCATATTTGCATGTGCATAGGGAAAGGTAAACATATCTTATATGAACACTGGAAACTAATATACAGCATAAAATATAGCATTAATACTAACTCAACATACACACAGAAATATCAGTAATTCCAACTTTTTTTCCAGTACTGAAGCCAATGACAATTTCATGATTAAGTATTTAATAAGACTACTGTCTGATAAAATGCCACATTTAAAATGCTCACTTAAATGCAAATAACATGTTTAGAGCAAGAAAAACTGAAACAGAAATGAAAAATGGAAGTATATATTTGAAGATGGTATTTTTTTTCTTTTTTTTTCTTTTTGGGTATTGAATCTGCATCTCCTAAAAATACTCAGATGATGCTTGAGAAAGGCTTGAATATTGTAATTCCACAGCAAATTTACACGTTTCCTTTATTTAAAATCAATTTAGGAATTTGCTTAATTCCTGATTAACTAAACTAAGCAATGTTATATATCAGATGGTGAAATGCTGCACATTTTAAGCATCATATTCCTGTTAGCTAAAGATTAAAGGGATTTATGCTAACCTTGACAGATATTTATGTCTAAAGTATTTAAATGAGATCTCCTCTGATGTTTTCTCTCTTCCAGGCAAAAATGTGTAAAGTCCTATTTTCTCTAAATATTTTAATAGAAATAATACACAGACATATATATAGATATACTAAAAGGTTTATCCAAGAATTTACTTGAATGTTGTGCATATGCAGAAGATATTTCGATTTTTGGCAATAATGACACAGATTCACATTTTATTATGAAAAAAATATAGGGGGAGTAAACCAAAAACTGTATTTGGTTAAGGAAATGGAATTTCAGTACACAAAATTAAACAGTGCCCAGTTGTGCCAATTCTCATCAACTTCTCCACTGTTCTTATTAACAGCTGTTTTTGAAAATTAGCATTTTATGAATTTAATTCACTCACGGACACACTGATTTTTCTATAGATATCCTAATTTACCTGGGATCCTTTTACTGAAATATGCAGCTATTGCTTCTTTCTTACAGATGTCATTGGGCCAGAAAAGTTAAGTAAAGTGCCTGATAAATTTAACCTGTTATTGCAACATAGTGCTTATCAATAACTGCCTTTCTGTTTGAAAGGTTCAGGCAATCAAAAAAAGAGATTACAGAAATGCTAGAAAGCTTGTCAGGGAACTGAATGCAATGCACTTGTCCCCCTCTCTAGTACATGCTGTCTTCAGAGAGAGCAAAACTCTGCACACCCTTCTCACACAGCTGAAATGAATGGGGCTGCTCTCCTAAGTGAAGCAATGATCTACAATATAATTTAAAAATACATTCTTTAGTAAGGCTTTGTTCCTTTTGATTCAAATGTCTTCTGTAGAACTATTTTGGGTTCAAATCTCAGTATGGATGAAACATAACAATTCAACACTGGTCAGCTGACAGCCAGAATACCTGGGTTGGGGAATAGATTCTGGTTTCTTGGCTCTGGGAGAGAGTATGCTGAGCGTGCCATGACCCAGAGTGGTGGGTTGGTGAAAATCCTCTGTCATCAGCCACACTGAAGCTTGGGGCCGCCCACTGCCACAAATCAATCAATCAGTCAATCATTTATTAATCAGGTACTTGCATTTTCATAGTTAATATAAAAATGGGCTCTAGACAATGCCTTCTCTATGATGATAATCTAGCTTTCTATTACAGTGGTGAGTTTACCTTAAATTAATCCATCCCTTGTATAAAAGGGTGACATATTAATCTGAAAAAGTGTCTTGCCAGTTGTATGAAATAAATCAAGCCCTGCTGAAAGATCAGCACTGCAAAAGACATATTCTCACAAACAATTTGAGCACATGAATAGTTCCTTCAAGTCAAGCCACTTTTTTGAGGAATTATTACATTATGGATTTGGAATTTAGATCCTTAATGCAGGGTTTAAGTTCTGCACAGACATTTTCACTTGCTAATTTCACCCTAAACTATCACCTTTTTGGGGGGACATCTGACTGACTATAAAGTTAACTGAAGAAAATCCAAATGATTCATTCCAAGTCTACGTGCTAGCACTGTGTTATTAACATTTTTAAAGGGTGTTTATATTTTGCTTAAGAAAGGACTTTAGATTCTAAACCTCCTTGACTACAGATTTGAAGTTTATTGCTGTCAATTTTCATGGAACATCTAGCCATAAAGGACCTTTTCATAGAGTCATTATTTTATTATTCCAAAAGTTCATGAAAAGAGAGTCCTTTTCTAGATCAGGACTGCCTTAACTGCTTCTAAGGCTTCAGGCAATTTTACGCATTTTTTCCAGCCAATGACAGACAAGGCCATCTTCAGAGTGACTACTCTGACTTCATTAAATGCCTCTCGCAATAGTATCCCTGTTGTAAATGGCACACTACATGCTGAAGGACAGCCAACTTGAACAGACTCTCTAGTTTCAAATAATTGGTTGTATTCTTATTCATATGGCAGGTGAACAGGACAAGCACTTATGTTATTCCATGCAGAACAGAAACCTATGATAATAAATGGGGAAGAAAAATATTTTCTGTAAATTCATTGTGATCTCTACTTATATACTGGAAGATGGTGTAAGTGCAAACATAATGACAGAAAGTAAACGTATTTTGTTGGAGCCTAAGTGATTAGGCAAAATAAACCAATTAATAGAAAATGTGCTTCTTGACAGTTCCTCCAGCTCTTCAATATTATACACACTTAATGGTACTTGAAGCTTTTTTATAATATTTTTTTTTCATGTTAAGTCCATTTAGCACAACCCTTTTGCTCAAATTTCCTCATGCAATTTAACAAGCTATCTGTGTTTAAGAGCAGTTGGTTATTGTCTGGAAAATTGACATAGGTAAGAGTTTACCAGCTAATGGAAATCTGTTCTCTTACAGTCACACTTGTATTTTCCAAGTTGTACCTGAATCTTCAGTCAGCTAATTCCCTAAAGACTGGAGTGGGATCCAGTGTTCCTGACATGGAAACAGGCATCTTTAAAGAATCACCATAGTAGCTCCTTTCATCTTGCTTAGGTGGCTAAAAGTAAATGTGACAGGACCTCTCTCTCTAGGCTGTAAGCAGCACTTAATTCTCCTGCTAGTTGTACAGGTTACCAAGATACTTGAAGAAGGGTATCCTGTGAGTCTGAAGCACAGAGCAAACAGAATAGCTCCTCTACCTAGTTCTTCTCAAGTGCTGAGCCAGCCATGGGGCTATAGAGCATGTGACCACTAAGCACTTCAGAAAATCAGATTTTCAGTATTTCAGAACAGACTTCAGAAAACAGAGGTGGATAAATTTATGAAACTAAAAGTCTTATTTGTCGAGAACAAGACTTCAGAAAATAACATGACATTAAAGTCACTCTTTGGGAGACAACATTTCACCTACTGATGAAAACCTGTGATGATCACCTCTTTTTTTTTCTTACTTGCTAAGCTTTAGCAGTATCTGGAAATGAATTACACTTAAATAATCTAAACATTGTCTACATGGGACTGAACCTGAACCTTATTTTCCTCTTCATGGGATTTTCCTGAGATTAGATTTGTTTCAGCTGTTGCTCAGAACACTGAGCAGTATTTCCTGTGAACTCTTCCCTGATGAAGGACCTGCAAGTTAAACTTCTGGGATGGATGGCAACTCCTTCACCTCAAGACCAAATTTGTTGCTTCCTCTTGGACTGTCAAGGCGGGTTTTTTTTCCCTGTAATTTTAGGACCAGAAACCTTTATGCATTTTACAACTTCTCCTTATTGGACTGTGTTAGGATAATGTCAAATTAACCATACCAGGGACTAAAATAATGTTTTTGTTCCCCAAAGCCCCAGCCTATAAAGAACGATAAACACTGTCACCTCACCCATGGATCTGAATGCTGACTGTTTACTTTCTGTCTCTTCTCCATTCCAGCCCAACCTAACCAGTCTAAGTGTCCCACTAAAACCACAGCACAGCTATGAACTGGAAATCCTAGCACACTGGATAGAACCTGTCAGCAGAGGGTACAGGGTGTGCATGACACAGCTCTGCAAACCCTGTACATATGATATTGTGGGCTTACAGAGCTTTCCGAATGAAAACTGAGATAACAAAGTCAATACCTCCTCCTCCTTGAGCATGCAGCTCAGGCTGTGGGAAGTTAGAAATCTATCCGTTACTCTCCTAAGCCAGAAAACTTACAGTCTCTACCTGTGCATGCTTTTCAGAGAATAAAAACCTATCTGACAAGAGAGACCAACAGTTCCAAGAGTCCAACTCCTCTTGTAGTAGCTGCTAATAAATGGACACAATGTTCCTGCTTCGGCAAACTGAAAGCCATATATAAACCTTCAATCCTTGTTTTTTATAGGATCTTGGGAATTCCAGGACACACTGGATGCTGCAGATTAGTTAGCCTGTCTCCCTGGTAAATTCAACTGACTGCAAAAGCTTCAGCTCTTGCTTTTGGTAACTTACAGAAAAGACCTCTGAAATCAATAGGGCCTTCTCATTGCTTTCACTGGAAGCAGGATCAAGCCTATTGCAGAGAAGCTTCTGACTACCAGAACTGTGAGCTTTGGACTGTCAAAGCTACATTGCTTGCAAGGTTTATTACGTCCACCTGCTCTGCCTTTCTGTTTAAACACAGTATGTGGGCTAGCCTGAAAGTCTTTTTGCAGAAACATCTCTGTAGCCTAACCTGACTTACTAGATTTAATTTTCTGTGCTTCCCATCTCACTGACTTGTGGAATAATTTTGCATTTTCAGGATAAAAGAGATGGACAGGACTTTTAATATTCTGTGTTGTCAAAAGACTGCTTGGATTCTTAGTTGCACTACAACCTTCAGATAGGGTATATTGCTTCATTGGTCAATGAAGTTGAGTTATCGTAGTTGGTTTTTAATGAGAGAAACAGGCAATGTCTGTCAGACACTGAGTGGCACAAAGAAATTTGTGAACACTACCATTCTTCTTAAGCAACATAGCTGAAGCTGGCAGCCTGAAATCCCTGGAATTTGGGCTATTTTTTATGGCACTGATTCTGACACTGTCCTTAGAAGCACCTTCATTTAGGTTTCATTACATAGGCATATTAATGTTACAGCTGAAGAGCTTGCTCACCCATGATGGGACTGGAGGCTTGAAGGAAGCTTTTATTGCACATACCCTGCTTAAGGGCAGCACCACTACTGGTATCAGATAGAGGACTAGTTTCTGACTCCTACACTTAACTTCCCAGCCAGGAATTTATCAGGGATTGCTGCAAGAGGGAATTGGTGCCTGTGCACTTTATGGCTTCTGGTTCTCCACAGGTGTCATTAGGTGACCACACCAATCCCCAACTCTGGATGAACTTTCTGTCAGTTCAGTTTATATTCTGCCAGTTATGGGATGATTCCTCTTCTGTTGAGCAAAATCAGGCAGTAAAAGAAGTTTTCATGTTTTTGCTGATGCTGTCATAGTTGGACTAAATATATTGACTACTACTGCATCTGCAGTAAACATATTGCCTTCTTTCCCCATTAATACAAATGATAATACTTCTTTTTACCTTTCCTTACTTACTGTACTGTAAACATGTAGCTCTAAAACACACAACTCAAACTACTTGGTTACACTGTTTCTCAAACAGTGGGGTAAGTGCTGCTGCTTGTGATGCTTGCAATTTCCTTGTATTACAATTCAGAACTGCGCCTCTCTGTAGGCCACCAATCCCTTGAAAGTAATTGTATAGATACTTTAGTACACAGGAAGAAATTGCTGATGGTTATGCAGTGGGATTTACCTGCACTTCAAAAAAGGCGGTGCAGGTACAAAGTGACGCCCATATTATACTGTCATTGTATGTTCACATGTTCTTACCAGTGTTTGTATTTTAATGGGACAAAATAAAGATTGCATTGACCCAGTATCTTTGTATTACATAGATTAACGCAAACTTTTATAATTTTCCTTTCATAAAAACAATGTTTCCCCAACAGTGCTGAAACTCAGACAGCCAGCATAATAGTCAGCCTACTGTAGGCAAGTTTAATAAATTTTATAACTTTATAAAGATTACTGTATGTCTTCTAAAAAACAGGAGCATGCAGCATATGTAATGAGGATAAAAATATTTAGCAGAGACTGACCTTCATTTTAAGAATTTGTGAAGCCTGTATGAATTAGCCAGTATAGAGATCAATAAAATACTTCATGAGAATATAGCCAGTGTCTGCTATGAAATTCCTGGAAACTACCTCAATGGCTAGCTGACCCTATTTTCCATACCACAAGTATGTATTTGTGGTTGCAGGAAATGTTCTTTTAAGCATGCAAGGTACTGAGTATCAAAGCATGCCTAATATGTAAGTACATTACCAGGCATTCACATTGGCAGCCAACAGAATGTCCTTAGCAGTATGTATACCCAGAAGCCATACAGCATATAGATTACCTTATGCACAGAGCAACCCCAGAAACTGCTTTTCCATCACAGCATGTATATATACAGACAGAAGGCTGGAAATGAGCCAGACATTGTAAGAATCTCTGAGAGATTATGGTGCAATGAAGTTCAGCCTCTACAGTGCAGCCACCCACATGCACAGAAGTTGGGCTATGCGCACTTCCAGTGTGTTACTGCCTTCCAGCAAGAAAAGACTACTCTAGCTCATGTTTGTTCCCACTTCTTAATGGGACAGTTGAGTACCAGGCTGTTACTCAGAACATCATCGCATATGGTATCCCTAGGGCTGCCAAGGATGTGAAGTGAACAATGGGAAAGACTAAATAACCATCTTCCTTACTCCTCAGACTTGACAAAAGCAGGGCTGAGGCATGCAAAAGAACAGCGTTTTAAACAGAAGGTCAGCTTCTATCATTTTGAGATTTGGTGCATAAATTTCATGTAATTAAGTTCTTGTGCAAAATACGTACAACCCAGACTATGTTACTGCAAACCTTCCCTACTTCACTATTCTTATGCCTTCACCTTAACTAGGACCTAAACTTTTGTACCACAGGAAGTCTTTGCTTTCTTTGCTAACATTGTAAGCACAAATATCAATTAGTTAAGCTGCAAAATTCCATGTAGCAAGAAGACCTTTGAGAACTAAATCTGAAGGCTGATATTCACATGGAATGTAATTCAGTCTGGAAATCTTCAGCAAGAAATATTTTAAATGTTATAATTTACTAAGTAGACACTGATGTTTTAAAAGCTGTATAGGATTGTATTACCATATTGCAATTTTTAAGAGGTTAGCAGGACTGTGGGAACAGTATTGTACTGAAGACTCCATAGACTGCCTGAAAACCAAGTATATGATGCTACTGTCTGCCAGCTGATTGGAAGTGAAGCTATCAAGTTTCAGCCCAGCTCCACGTGGAATTGGTCCCTAAGCANTTGTACTGAAGACTCCATAGACTGCCTGAAAACCAAGTATATGATGCTACTGTCTGCCAGCTGATTGGAAGTGAAGCTATCAAGTTTCAGCCCAGCTCCACGTGGAATTGGTCCCTAAGCACCACTCATTCAGATACTCTTGTTTACAATCTCATGAGGAAATTTTGGAGCTGAAGGGCTGGAAGTCTGGTAACCTTCTCAGGACAGGGTGGCAAAGCGTAAGAAGGAAAGCTTCAGCAGGAGAGCTTGCACAGGTTTGTTCTATGACTTCATTCTCCAGGGCTGTCAGATCCAGCAATTTTTGTATGAATTATTTTGAAAAACAAATTCACACCCCCTTTTCATCACCACATGTATTTTCAAAAGGTATTTCTATGTTAAGAGTGGAAATGAGGCTCCAAATATACTAAAACATAGCTCCAAGTATCTGAAACTTTAAACTCTAGGTGAATTTTCAGTCACATAAATCATTCCATCTGAAGTTTCTGGGCAACCATATGAAAGATGATAAATCTAGAAAAACCCAAGCCTTACCTTCTTGTAGAGACTTCTCAGGTCTCTGTACTGCCACATACTATTGAGGACCTGAGATGCTGCTTTCACCACTTTTGGCGAATGCCTGTTATGCACATATGTTAAAAAGGGAGAGAGAGAAAGAAAGTGAGAAAGAGATTGTTAAGTACAAGACTCCATTCATCCCAATTTTTAAATGCATTGCTATGGATTTAAACCCCCATTTAAAACATGTTTCAAATGTGCCACAATTGGCTGGGATCTTGGAGGCCAATGTGTTT
The DNA here is from genome assembly GCA_002631895.1 of Agapornis roseicollis. Classification (NCBI taxonomy): domain Eukaryota; kingdom Metazoa; phylum Chordata; class Aves; order Psittaciformes; family Psittacidae; genus Agapornis; species Agapornis roseicollis. The sequence continues at coordinate 11,417 of NDXB01008277.1, forward strand.
TTAAGCAAGGGCAATACATGTTATTTCTACAGTGCTAATTATTCAGTGAGGAGCAAAATGTGTGTTCCTCAGCACACTGAGAACAAGAATTCATCCATAAAGCATAGTAGGAGGAATGGGAGAGGTAGCAACTGGCAAAATGGTGAAGTACCCAACTGGTATTATGTACCCCTAAGATGTCCTGGCTACAACTTCTGGCATAAAAGACAAGAAGTTAAGAGCCAGAGTTTCTTTCTCTATAACGTGCCAAAGTTTAACTCTTGACAGCATGTTTAATACATTAAATGCCTCTTAGCAGTGGCCAAAAGAAACACTCTGGGTGGGTGATGAGCACTGTTCTTGAAGTGCAAAGGCAAGATGCAGAAATATAACTGTTATAAAAAGTCAAGACAAGTTTCATTAGGAATCCAAATCAGGACTTGCTTCTGGCTCACACTATTAGCCTTTAATGACAGCAATACAGTGTCATGTTGAAAACCATAGATAACTTCGCATGCGCCATCTCTTCAGAAAGGTTTCAAAAGAATCTCTAAACTATTGTTACAATACGTTGGAGTCATACGCTCCTCCTGGGATAGGTAACTTCAAAAAAAAATCTGAACTCCCAAAATTCAAAAACCTGGGAGTATTCAGCTCAGTGAAGAAAGGTCAAATAGAAAAGGACCAGGAAAATAAACCAGCTCATTGAGGAAGCAAACACTGTGCTGTACCAACAATACACTTAAAGCAGCAGAGCACCAGAAAATGTTGCAAAGATCAAAGTTTGGAGTGAGGATTGATGGAGTTGGGGGCAGTCATTGAGATGATTCATATTTTACTCAGAAAAGGCACATGGACTGCAAAACCAAAGAGAAACCAGAAAACCAGCAGTGTATGTTACTGGTTTGGGCAGAAAGTCTTCTCAGGGGTCAGGTTTTGGTGCATCCTGTGACTTCTGAGAGCACCGCTGGTAGACTGGCACTCGAGCTGGTCCAGCAATGTTCATGACACAACTCTTTCAAATAACTTACACAGTATTTTCCTAGGAACTTATTTGGTGACCTTTTTTCTTCTCCCCTTTTTATCACTTTCCCACCCAGTGTACAGCAGTAGGTGGGTAACTGGGGAATAAACAGGAATTTGATAAACCCTTTCAAACAAAATTGTTTTTATTACACTCCCAGCTGTGCTGGCTCGTGGGGTGCTCGTAGCATGGAACAACTAGGAAAATAACTGCCAATCATACTGTGAGTACTGAGGAGAAACAGGAACTGTAAGAAGCCAATATGGGCTTGGCCAGTATGACCTTATAAACACCAGTTCCCTCATGCTGTCATACAGGGGAAGTGCTCAAGCCCTGGGAATGTTCCAAAAGCTAGTGGGGCCAGCCCCACACTCCTGGCACTGATATATAGCAGAATGCATCCGGTCTAGTACCATGCACTTGTAGAAGCAGCTGGTTCAATACCGAACAAGATAAATTCATACTGAAGTGCTTTACTGTATTAAGGTGAGCATGCCAGAATTTTCTGTCACTCCAACAAACAGCAATTCTGATTTTTGAACAATGGATTACCTGTGAGAAACCAAACCAAAGCAATAGTGCATGATACTAACATTTCTGAAAGCTGGAAAATGGAACGTTTGATCAAGATATGCATTTGTAGCAGTGTGAGTTGACAGGTTTTCTTGTTCTAGAACTGTGTAACATGTAACAGTAATAACACAGGACTGCAACTCAGAAGTACTTGAGAGGAAGGATACCTCTCATTATTTAGGAAGGAATTTTGGAATTAGTCAACACTACCTGGGCTAAACACTTTCATTCAGCACTGATACAGCTTTCACAGTTATGAGGGATACTTAGGGAATTATACCCTTGGATCCCCTAAAACTTTGAAAAGTCAAGACTTAATGAGTATTAATAATCTCTACCAGATAATGAACAGGAACACAAATGCATTATTATGAGAAAAGACACATTCAACTTCAGTAAAATGGATATTAACCTGTTTGCAATATTGGTACATCTGATCTACAAAATGCAAAACAAAGTTTTAAATAGATTCAATAAAAACTAGAAAATGCAAATAGATACAAATTGGCACAACTGGTATCACATACTTTGTTACACTACCACTTTTTACCCCTTACAATTAGAATGTAATAATGTTTCAGTAATGAACTTGGTATGAAAAGGGTGACAACAGAGGAAATGTGACTACATTATCTTGGCAATGTTCAATCACACAGGTGAACATAAGTTCTCATACCAAATGTAGGGTGCATGAATCTTTCCATCAGGGTGTTGCCTGGCTTTGTGAGGCTCTTTTAGAGCTTTGCTGCTGCAACAGGCTGTGGGAAGACAGCTTCAAGTAGGTGGACTGATGGGTTTTGTACACTACTGTGAAGGCTTTTTGTTTTCAAACTGCCATAGTCTCACTGCACTATACTTCTGCAGGCTGACAAATACGAGAACCAGGCTGTTTTAGGCAAAAGAAGGATAAAGGGTGAGCTCTTCATGTAGGTGGCATACACAGGAAAACAGACAAGATGAAACCATAGCTTCTCTGCAAATATCATTGTCACGTGTAAGATTTTTGCATGTTTTGGTGCCTCACAAAGTAGCCTGCAGGTATCCTAATGTTTTCTCAGAAGAAAGGTGTTAGGAAAATCACTCAATCCATTTTTGCACTATACCCCACCTTATGAGCAAGCTGGTAGCCCAGTAAAGGGTGCTGTGAAGAGGGACAGTGATTTTGTATTCTTCACTCTCAGAGCAAGAGAAGAGGTAACAGAACTGTGGTAAGGTCCTTTCACAGGATCCCTCCACCTGCATGCTACCCTTCTGTAGGGTGCAACCCAACAGCTCTGGTCTCTAATGTTTTTCAGGATCTTCTGCCCAGAGGCAGTGGTTACGGTAGATAATCACTCTTTCTTGAACTGCACAGTCAGTGTGCTCCATGCACTACTGATGGTATGTCAAAAATAAACCACAACAGAGACCTTTGCTATTGGTATTGTCTGTTTCTTGTCACCTTTCTTACGATTTCTGATGAAACCAAAGAATTCAACTCATGATTGCATATAGGAGGCAAACACAGTCAGGACTAGTAATAGCTACCGGAGATGTTAAAAAAGTGCAAGGGGATTTGCAAAACATACTTGTCTCCTTTACTCTTAGATATGCCAACCAGTTTCTCAATGCCGCCTGCGTCTCGTAAGGCCTTGGCATTCTCCATGTTTTTAGTGATGACTTCATGCAGAGTGCAGCAAATGGCAGTAACGGTGTCATCAGACATGGCCTTGCTTGCTGAGCTGTTGCTGTTGTTAGCGCCTGGCAGTCGGTGGACCAGATCCCTCATGGCATACTTGCCTTTGTTGAAAGAAAATGAAGGGAGAATTCAGAAGATACAGCAATAAAGGGTGATGGAGAAGAAGTACAGGGAAAACATGTGAGACTATTAGCACCACTTCCATCATTGCATGTAATCAAATTGGCTACTGAATCTATTTGGAATGAGCCACATTTATACAATTGCATGGTCGATCATTTCACACATTAGGGACTCAATATTTCCATAATATATCAGTTGGAGACTTTGGATATGGCTACATCATGCCCTTAGGAGAATGAAATGATGACAGAAAAAGCCAAGTATATATATAAAGATAACCTTAATATCACAACTTACAGAACTTGGCAAGTTCTCATCTCCCACCACACAACTTATAACTTGTTATGATAAATGAAATGTGCATCAGTTGTTAAAACACTACAGTGAATGCAAAGCCAATGACATTGTTATTCTTGAAAAAAGTCTTCTCTGAAGGACCAGTTCACTGTACAAAGTTAACTCTATACTACATGCACTAATTTAATTAGGTTTATTAATGTTTCGTAGACTTTACTGCTCATTAGAGGACACCATCTTTTCAACACATGCGTAGTTGTATGCTTGGTACTGACAAGAAAAGGGAGCTGTTCTGAGATCTATTCCTGTCTGATGTTTAGGAAGGAGTTACAATAACCTCCAGAACTTAAAATCTCCTAAAATAAAAAGGGAAAATGAACTTTTTAAATGGTCACTTTGAACCGAAGACTTGAAAAAGAAATTCTATTGATAACAGTTGGCCTCGATGGCCTTAAAGGTCTTTTCCAACTGACACGATTCTATGACTCTATGCCAATTATAACTTTTTTATGTTTACATGAACAAAAGATTTTTATTTTCTTTTTCAAAATTGCACCTGAAACTCATGCGGTGCTTGTGAAAATGACACAAGAGCAGCTTCTGAGAACTTTATATATACATATAGTATCACTGTAAATATATAAATGTAAATATATAAATGTAGAGCAGGGTTAGCACTGGCACAGCTATATGAGAAGCCTCACACCAATTCTATAGGGTCACTATTACATTAAAATAATTTCTTAGCCCTTCAGTGTAATGAAGACAAGATCAGAGAGGGCAAGGACCTGATAAAGTTGTTGCTGAGGTCAGTGAAACAACTTTGAATCACCTTCAGTGCAGCTGTGCTAGGAATTTGCATACAGCAATCACCATGAGTGTATCATGCAGGATGAAAAAGACAGGAAAATTGGGAAAAATAAACATAATTAGTAAACTTATCTACATCACATTTTATGAATGAAATAACCAGGTGTGATCATTGTATAGAATATGATAATTTAATCAGATTTTTGATAACTTAAAAAAGTTCTGATCAATTAGTATTTATGAGTACTTATTAAAAATTTTACTTCTGAATTCATAAATTCAGTTGTGTTTGTCCATATTTGAAAGCAGAGGTAAGAAGAAAATCACATCTTCAGAGGTTAGATTATTTTTATTTCTCACAATTTTGCCTGCTGTGGTAGACATATAGTCAGTCATTTGGAACAGAATATTTTTAACACAGATAAAAACTAAGATCTCTGTAGTGAAATGTTACAGGTTATAAAGAGACTTTGTGGTAATGTGAGGTCTTAGAGACAACTCGCTTTATATCATGTAAAAACATTCCTCGTTATAAAAAGCATAACTTTACCAACAAAATGTGTGCAGTAGGCTTTGACTCTTAATGGTATGCTGTAATACAGATACAAACCTTTTCCTCATACTTTTTTATTTCTTTGCACTTAATATTTAATTGGTTGTTTGCATTATTAGCTTTTCAGCAATATTATTCATATCAGATGTAATACAGATATTAACACCACTTTCTCTTTCAGAAATGGTTTGAGCAAACTGAGTATCTGTTTTTCCCCTACACCTATCTGAAACACTGAAATGCTAGCTACATCTGCATCTGTTCTACTTAACATGAGTACGTTAATAGTTTCTTATCACTTACAGTGATTATTTCAGTCGGTAGCATATAGCAAACTAAGCTTGTGTATGAAAAAGAAAAAATAAAATAAACCATGATTTGCTGTAACTTTTAGTCTCCTGATGCAGTGTCTGCCATGGGTCAGGAATAAGTAGACAAATCACATCAGTGAGACTTTCTGCTTTACTCTGTACACACATCCAGAACAAATCAATGTTCCTTTTGCCTTTTGTACCTCACTTAAAGTGCAACAGAGCGTCTCATGATCTGGTGGGACCAGATTACTGTGATCATTCCATTAGCAGCCAAAGACTGTCTCCCTTAGCACTGAATATAAGGAAATTTGGATGGATGCCCTAAGCGGTTTTCCGGGAACCAGCCTAGTATTCCGGGCAGTAGTACTGATACCAGTACACATGCCTAGACACATAGGATGCTTCTTAGAATAAACAAAGGCTTTGGAGATATCAGGAAAAACTCAGCAGGAAAACTAAAATAAACACAATCAAGCATGGTATAGGCATTCTGGACACGCTAATGTTCTAACATTTCTGCAGTTCACACTATTAAGTCAGGCATAAGAAGATCAAACCAGTACTACATCAAAACAGTAAACCAGGCATTTTATAGATCATGTGCTACAGTGGGACAGTACAGCACCACTTATTCCGAGGAGCTGTAATAATTCCAGGTCAATAATACTATTCAATTCTTAATCAGTTCCATATTTAAACTAAAATATATTCTGAGTGGTTTTGGTTTTGTTTCTCAGAATTGCATCAAATTTAGCCTTTGGATAGAAAGTGCCGGAAGACTCACAGTGCACATTTTGCAGACCTATAATCTAGTCAGTGTATAGCAGCTGCGGCAGCTGTGCAAGCTGGTATCTAGTTTGGATACACCCTGATCAGAACCTGTAATGACAATGCCAGGCCCCTAGTCCTGCCAGGTGCTGCCTGTGAAGGAGACAGGCTTCTTCCTCCCTGCCCTGTCCCTGAGGTGCAGCAGAAGCCAGAACTGCCACCTCCAACGGAGCCTGCTCACACATGCAGCTGAAGCAGCTGATTGCAGAGATTGGCACCACAGCTCAAACTGGCCCTCAGAAGTTCACCAGAACAAGAGGGCACACCAGCTGGAAGAAGACGGGAGTGGCTGGGCTATAGAGTCAATCTAAGCTGCTGTTTACATGGTCATAAAATCTGTTAACAAGTGTAACTGTTAACATATTTTCTGCGGTTTTAGTACTTTGAACTCTTTGTTAGATATCTGAAAAGATATCTGGGATGAGGAAAAGCCCCTGCCTTAGCCATAACAAACTGTGTCATTATTTTAATTCAAACCATATGAAATTATATTGAAAAAGCAGGAAACTTGCTTTAATATAGTGAAGTCATGAAAGTCAAAAGTTGAGTACTATTCTTTATACTGCAGAAAATATTCTACAGTAAGTTGCTCGAACTCTAAATGTGTTTTCTAAACTCATACGTAAAATCAATTAACAAAATACTACTGTACTACATTCACAGGGAAAAAAAGATCAGTTATCAGTTAACTTATCTCAGTTATGTTCACCCTGCTTTACAACAGACATGAAGGAAAGAAGACTCATGTTGTCCAGCATTACCTATAGAAGAAGCCCTTCCCTATTTTGGAGTGGTGTAAATGTCAAGTAATGCAAATGAAAGCACAGCTACTAACTACCACATCAGCCCAATGCAGCTGACAAAACATGCGATCCTTGACTTTTGCATTAGTGCACGTTACAACCTGCAGAGCACATGCCATTAGGGTTACTTTTTCAATATTAACAACCTCTTCTAAAAGCAGACTGAAATGTGTAATGGAAACTAGCCTTGTAATGTCAGCAAAGTTTTATATAGCACTACTAGAAGGAAGGCTGGGGAATTCAGCTTGTAGCTCAAGAAGCCTCCCTGAGCTGAAGTGAGAACTGATGATGATCTTAGAAGAGAAGAGGTTTGCATGAGAATGATATTTAAAACAAACAGCATTATTAATTTTCATTAGGGTTCATATAGAACAGATTTATCCACAAAACCCTGACTTTTTATTCGAGCAAAATTACACATTACAAGACCCCGAAGTGATTTGATGCCTTTAAAGAGGATTTACATAATATGATAAAACATAACCAGCTTGACAGGGAAAAAAGAAATCATATTTATTTGTTCAATTTCACTCATAAAGGAAGGAAGAAAGACTACAGAGCTATAATTTGGGGGCAGCATCACAGAAAAGGGGCTGTCCTGCAGGTGCTTTGGACAGCATTTTTATGACACTATAAATTTAAAAGTTATTTTATAAGGTACAACTTCTACCACTTTTATATTGAGAGCAGGATTCATCCATCAAAATACACTAAGCCTTTGACTAAAAGATGATAATGTTTGCTTTCTGAATATTTCAACAACGTAGAGCTAACATCCTTCCCATGATAAAATCTCATTAGCACCTTAGTACATGCTTCTGTGTCTTAATTCGGGAAACTTTTTCCTTCATAGGATCAAACTGATAGCTCTGCTAAGAAAGAATCAGAGCAAACCAGCAGATTTAACAGGAGCAAAATCTTCACAGATAAGGTTTCACTTCCGGAAATATTTCCCTGCTATTGCCTGGAGACAAATTCACTCCTGATGTAACCCCATTGACTTCATTTCCATTTTCACTCATCTCTGAAAAATGACTTTGGCACACTGGCACATTTATTAAATAGTTGTGACATGGCTCCTAGTTTGAAAGAACAAGATGGAGAATATGAACCTATTGAGAACACAAGAAACCTCAAAAAGCTATAAATTTAAACCCTGTCCTAAAGGTAGAGCTTACTCTAATAAAAGTTATGCATCACCATTTTTCCCCTTCAAAGATACTCATTAATTCACATCAAGTAGCTAGATAACATAAAACTGGCAAAATCCCACCATATTTTATTGTAATGTTACAGAAGCTCTATTCCAGAACTACTAGTGTCTGTATGTCACAATGCATGTGATTTCTGTTCTCTTCATTCCAACATGTGTGCTCCACTTAAATTTCCCAGACATATATGGCTCTGTACATTTTTATCATCCTTGTGCTTTTAATACCATTCAATTTCAGTATTTCAAAACCTTTATGGAAAGAATATAACTGGGAAAGCTTCTATTATTACTTTCAATCATTACTTACTAAATGTGCCTAAATTGTCTATTTAATTCAGATGGAACAAGTTTTGATCATGAGCCAGTGTATTCAACTGATAGTCTAATAAATTAGAGTGTATTCATCATGATAGTCATGGCAGAAATACCACTACTGGATTTGATAGACAGTTCACTTGTGAACCATGCTTTCTCTTGTCAGACACTGTTCTAAGGTGTAATTGGTAATCAGTATTGGCACTACAGGTGCTACCTTAAAGTGCCCCTCAGGATCCAGCTGCTGCTGTTCCGGAGGAATCCTGTCCCTTCTCTGAACACAGGACATTTAGTACATCCTGTGGTGTAAGACGGGGTGTAACAGCCCACAGAAAATGATTATGCCTGTAGAGCATGCCATAAACTCTGGAGTTGGACTGCCTAAACAGTATAAGGTATTTGGTAGGCATTGAAGCAGCAGTGAAACCCATGTGGTTTAAAAGGGCAAAGGTTTGCTGCTTTTCACCAGGAGATTTTCCTCTGCTACTGAAACACTCCAGGAGAAAAACTACCCTGAATTTGAAAGGCAAAATAGGTTAAGAGGTAAGAAATACTGTCAGGCGAGGTCTTGGTACCAAACACGTGTAGTTATTTGTGGGACAGAGGAGGGAGCAAACCCAAGAATATGAAGCAGGATAATGCCAGTGCTGCTGGGGAAGCAGCAAAGGCAGCAGATGGAAGGAGACAAAGTTACCTTTTTGAAAGCAAGAAAGGCTGCAGCACTGATGTTGAGAAACACTTGTCCCTATGAGTATATGAATTACTCCTCAGACTTTGGGGAGCACCAGGAAGTGTTTGGTGAGTCAAGAACAAGAAATAACCTAACTGATGTGGCAATGTTGGTTTACAATGGAAGACCCCTATTTCAGAAGCTAGAGCAGCACAAACTTTAAGTAAGAGTTATCAGCCACCCCAAGGTTTAACGCCCTCTTAGTCAGTGCTGAATGACCTGCCTTTCAGACAGGCTTTCCACTAACCACTGAGTCAGTGTGACACTGCTATCCATGCTGCTCCATAACACATAGTCTCTAGCATTGCCAGCTGCAGAGTACATTGCACATGAGGGAAATGTAGGTACTTTGTCCAGAGCAACTCACTCTTTCCTTTGTTTTTTAGCTTCTGGTTTGACATGAATTAAGCTGTTAACAAGAGCAGATTTCTGGGAGTCAAAGGCAATGGCTACTGTCAAACCCACAGAGCTTCACCAGTGCTAGCTAGTGGTCTGTGATGTTGCTCATCACAACAGACCACTATGCATGAAGTAGTACTAGAAGATGAAAGTGGTAAAATGCCTGAGGACCAAAAAACATGTGCCCAAAAAAGCAAGGGAATTCCACTTCTAACAAGTGCCAGAGAATGGATGATTTTGGTACAGTTTGGAATTTAGGTGTAAAAGGAAAAACAAAACCATTTTTAGGCATGTGTCTCTAAATGCAAGGGCTAATAAAGGTTGAAATCCTCTTGAATACTTGAGATATCTGCAGTTAGTAGGCCTGTGGAAGATACACAGCCTTATGGAAAAACAGATGGAGACAAAATAGGATATCCTATGCATTTTAATGTTTAATGCTTACCTATAGGCACTTAAATCTCATTCTCAATGTTTGGCCAAAAAATGTTTTTTGGCATTCAAGTCCTTTAACTTCTTACGTTTGGGATGTGCACAGATATTTGTGCACATCTGTGACACTTGAATGTAAATGCATGCAAAGACATTTCACTACACAGTGTTCATGAACTATAGTACTGCAATTATCCCTATGAAAAATACTATCACCTCAGCTTAATCATTTGTAACAGAATGAGTGATGAGTTAACAAACTGGTTTGAACAAGCACCTCAAAACTCATGGGCTGGAGCCACTGGTGTAGCAGCTTCTCATTAAGCCTAGCTTGCCAATTAAGCTGGGATAATGAGTGCTTTGAGTTAGAGAACAATGTTGAGTTTCACCTCCTATAAGGTTTAATTGAACTTAAATTTTAAGACTCTGTGGAGACAAATTATTTTTGGAGAAGACAGAAAGAATGAAAACACACACATGACCTCCTCTGCCCCCAGTCACTGAGATGCACTTTGCTCATGGCTGCTGAGACAGAACGTAAGATCAGGAGGAGGTCTCAGATTCCCTTTTTCCCTCAGAAAATTGATATACGCTTATTACTACTTTTCCACCACCTCTGATGGCTGGCAGCAAGATTTCAAGATATAAGATTGGTATTCTGTATGGACCATGACAAAGAGGAACGCTATCTTCCCTGATGCATTGTACATGATTCAATGGTTTTCTTTTTTGAAAATCTTTTTCTTTTTCTTTTTCTTTTTTTTTTTTTTGAGT
>NDXB01008277.1:35034-87417 GCA_002631895.1 Agapornis roseicollis
TTTTTTTTTTTTTTTTTTTGGCTTGGCTCTAACAAAATGAAACAACTTTCAGGGAGCAGGCAGACATTTAGTATGCAAGTGTGAAAATTTATCTGATTATGATCACATTCTGAGCCTCACAAGCCCTTCTGGGCCAAGTGAGAGTTTTCCACCCCTGCAGTTGGCTGCTCACATGACTGGTTGGGAGCTTTTTCTGTTTAACAAAAGTTTGTCTGTGAAAGGAAAGAGTAATTCTTTGCTCACCCACCTCATTTTGACTGATAAGTCAGGCAGTGCTGACACACACAGGTGGTTTGACTGTAGCTGTAATGTGCTAATGAGAGACCCGACGGAGCCTAGGAGCAAGAATATCTTCTGCCATTGACTGCCTCAAGGTGAGTTACCATGTCTTAGGTCAGGAAATTGTAATTTCCTAAACATGTTAACTCAATCAACTGAGAGCCTCTAATTTTGAAGTGAAAACAGAAATTCCGCTCTTGAAAAAAGGAACTGTTTAATGCAATATGTTTAACACAAATTTATTTCTATATATACACTTACTGGAGAAAGTGAAACATTTTCAAAGGACCAAAGTGACTTAACTGGCATTCAACTCTATTTTTCAGAATAAACTATTAGTCCCTTTAAATCAGTCTGCTTATAATATATATCTTGACTGAAAATAGAAATTCAGTTCTTAATGCACCATCCAGCATCTAAAAATTCTACACAGATGTGATTAGCATGGTACAAACCGGCTGTATTTTCACTAACTGATTTAAAGTAGACCTCACCATTATTTGACATTGTTACTATGATTAGCATCTTTGCAGCCTACTCATTGTATCTTAACAATGTTGCCTTGTTACTCTGAGTAGAATCCTGCTTCTCAGGAATCTGATGAAAAAAATCCTTTTAGCTTCCAAGAGAGTAAGATTAAGCTACAAGACTGTATTCTGGTTGTTGCGATTGTATGCTATAATATATGTTTTTAAATGAATGGAGTACCTTTCTATATAATGTGTACTCCCCAACACAGCCTCTCTTCCTCTTTGATGCAGGTAAAAAGCAGAATTATTATCTGTATACATACCTACATACAAACATGCACACATGTAATCTATGTGTATATGTATTCACATACACAAGGATTAAATTAAAGACACTATGTTATTTTAACATGGGGATAATTCTGCTGCTGATATACAGAGGTGAAGCTGAAGAAAGTTACAAGAAAGAATGAAAATGCCTTTGGACATTAGAGTGTTTGTGATTATACTTCTTACAATAACCATTTTTTTCTATTTATCTGCAATAATTAAAAATTCATGTTATTGCTATATAATTACATATCAAATCAGTCAATCTATTGGTTTACACATGACTACTGAGATTAATAATAGCCATTGTTACTGAAAAATAGGGAAACTACATTTATTTCCACTGATTTTAAAGTAACCAATTCCAAAGACAGTTAAAAAGGTTCCATATAGAAATACAGTGCCTTACTAAAACCATAATGTTTTCTGTTATTATTATAATTCCCTCTCTGGCAAATAAAGCAAAGTTCGGTGTCTAAGTGAATTTAGCAGCAAATATCCTATTATGACCCTGATTTCACATTAAGATGATTTGACCCTGGTCCTTATGCACTGCCACACTGAAATTGTATTTTAAAATTTGGTGAAACTTTCCTGAGGTGACTTCAGTATATGCAATGATGTTACTGAGATTAAACACATTTATATTGTGCTTATCCACTTGAGTTTACTCTGCATGGCATAAAATAACAGATATGTCAGCTTGCGCACTTCTTACTCACTATAGCATCCTCACTGAGATTTTCACCAGGTAACTGGATGATATTGTAGGTGGAAAACTGGCTGGACTCCTAGGCTCAAAAAAATGGTGACTGCAAGTACAAAATCCAACTGGCAGATGGTTACTAATGGCCTCCCACAGGGGGCAATACTGTTTTACATCTTCATTAACAACCTGAATGATAGGATATAGAAAGCATTCTCAGAAAGACTGTGGACACTGATGCTTGGAGAAGTAGTCGATGTACTGTAGGGCAGCACTGCTATTCGGATGGAAAGTTGGACAGGAACCTTGAAGTTCAACAAAGGCAAATGTAAAGTCCCACACTCAAGATCAAATAACGCCCTGCATCGGCACAAGGCCAGTGTCAACCAGTTGGAAAACAGGTTTTCGAAAAACCTTCAAAACCTATGAGCTCTGATGGACAAGTTAAGCCTAAGCCCACAATGTGCCCTTGCAGCAAAGGCCACCAACCACATCCTGGGCTGCATTAAACAGGCCAACCAATCACAGAAATGATTCCTCCTCACATCATTCTGCCTATAGACTGCATCTTGAGTAACACATCCAGTTTGGGTCTTCCCAGAACAAGACAGACATTGCAATACTGGAACAAACACTGTCAGATGCTGGAACACACGGCACACAAGAATTGCATTTTCTAGGCCTTAAGAGAAGGTTAAGAAGAGATCGTAACTGCTGTCTACAACTACTTAATAGGATGGTGTAAGCAAGATGGAGTTAGGCTCATCTTATAGTTACACAGTCTAACAAAAAGAAGCAAAAGATGCAAGTCAGATCACAGAAAATTCAAACTCGTAAAAGGAAAATAATTTTTAGTGTGAGTGTGGCTAAACAATGCAAAAGATTGCCCAGGCAAGTTCAGGGATCTTCATCCCTCCATTAACTGGACAAGGTCCTGAGCAACTTGCTCTTATGTGGCACCTGGTTATCAGAAAGTTGGACTGGCTGACCTCTAGAGGTCACTTCCAAGCCTAGTGTATTCAGTAAGACCAAATTCTGAAGCCTTCCCTACAAACTGAGAAAGTGGGATTATTTTTTAAATGCATTTTCTAAAGTTATTCAGTTGACTTTTTAGGCTTACCATGAACTAGAAGGAGGTAAATTGGCGCAGGATCATTTAGTACCCACATGAATTACATAGTATATGCATCCCAGGCTGTTAGCAATTACTTAACTGTTAAGACTGCCCACACAGTAACTTCTGAATTTTATTGGCAATTCCTTCCTTGTACATTCATCAGGGTTTATAATGAACCAACAACAAGGTAGATTTCCATTTCTTTCAGGAGGGTAGGGCTCCCCAGTTCTCAAAATTATCTCTTTGGAGGTAGTTCTCTGATTAGGTTTGTTCAAAATCTTTGGTCTGGAATGCAGGAGCAATTGTATCTAAGATATTCAATTATCAAGTTTCTTAAAAAAAAATAAAAATAAAAGCCTTAAAAAAATCTTTCAGTTGTAAGCTTTAATAAAGTACTGTATTCTTTTGTCTTAATCTGACCATTCCATTTGCATTATACATTACATTTCCACACTAAAAGCATGGGTTTAAGCAGTAATGCATGTAAGTGCTTAGATCAAGTCCTGAAGTCTAATCTATCATTATAAAGTATTATACATATATAAAATTGCTTACTCTAGGGGGCAGTCACTGTATCTTTTTCAAGTCAGCACAATCTCTTTCTTGCATAATGCAGCCGCAAGAGGAAGCAAAAGAAAAGCAAAGGAAAAATGAAAAACATAGTAATACTAAAGATTGTATCAGTAATACCAGATTTCAAATAATTTCATAGAGATGCCATGGAGAGATCAATGGGTCTTTGAAGGGTTCTCTAGTCTTTCCTTGCGAGGAAAACTACATTTCTTTATTTTTGTTTAATTGAGCCCATTGAGATATTAAGTACCAGAATCACAATCTTACCTTATGGAATTATGATAATAAGGCCCCTTGGCAAATTGATTATTTCCTCACTTATCTCAGATGATGAGAATTTGTTACCCTTTTAATATTTCATAACTGCATATTATAAAACTACTGCTATTCAATCACAGCAGCTATAAACATAAACCAGCAGATTCAGATTTTAAAAAAACTGCTTGCTAAATAGGGGTGCAAGGTGATTTATCAGCTAGTCTCCAAAAGAACCCCAGAAAGCTAACATACAGTGACAGTGCTTCCACCCAGTCCTGGACAGTGCCTTCTTGGAGATACTACATGCACATAAAGATGCAGCATTCATGAGGAAATGCAAGAATTCATTTGTACAGGCTGCAGCAAAAGGCCATTCTGCTTTCTGTGATCAAAAGGATATTCCAAGTTTTAATAATGTTATCTTAAACAAGATATTAAACCAAATAATATTAATATTAAACCAAATAATAAATGATGGAAACAACTAGTGTGTATGACTTAGTTCTTACAAGCAAGCAAATCCTACATCGAAGTACTTCATGAAGAACAACTATTCTGTAAGAAACCAGTCACCTAAGGATGCTATGCAGAAACCAGCAAGCATGAGACTGAGTTCCCCTTTCATAACTGTTAAGACTAAACTAACACTAGCATCACCTGCATTTAGGCACAGAATGTATATAACCCAACAAATAAATGCAATCACCTTCTGTGTCTACTGGAGCAACTGCTAGAACCAGCAATGTTGCATAAGCACCTAATAGCCAGGAATGGAAAGACAAACTGATTCAATTTTTTTGCAGTGAGATTTAGTTAGAATGCCAGTTGTAAGAATCCAGACAACCATACTGTTTCCTGATCTTGCATTCTTTGAACACTGACAATGGTATCTTTTACCTTTGTCATATTTTTATCCTGAGGAAATAAGACATTTTACGGTGCAAATATTTATTTAATGGATGGTGACACATATCTGTGTTGCATATCCACAGGTATTTCTGTGTTAGCTACATCATAGAATCACAGAATACCAGGCTAAAAGGAACCTCAGGGATAATCAGATATAATCTTTCTCGGCAAAGCATGACTTAGACTAAAAGGCACAGCACCCTGTCCAGCCAAATCTTACAAGTGTTGAGGAATCCACCACTTCCCTAGGGAGATTATTCCAATGCCTAATTGTTCTCATTGTGGAGTTTTCCTCTTGAGTTCAATCGGAATCTCTGTGGGAGTAATTTGTGCCTATCACCCCTCCTGTTTTCCATGTGACTCCTTGTAAAAATGGAGTTTCCATCTTCTTTGTAGCCACCTTCAAGTACTGGAAGATGGTTGTAAGGTCTCCTGTAGGTCGTCTTTTCTCAAGGCTCAACAAACCCATGGCAGCATAGTCCTCCTGTGCATGGGCACAGCAATCTTTTACATCTCTGAAACCTGAATTTTCTATGTCACCTTTGTGATGGGTGTTTAGCTTTTGTCCCTAATATTATTTTTTTTTTTAGCAGCCAGCACTCTGAAACATGCAGAAGATGAATCTGAGGACACTGAAACAGAAGTCTGCCTGAAAAGCCACATATGGCTAAAGGGCCATTTTGTAGTGACACTTCACCCTGTGAGCACTTAACTGAGGAACTAAGATTGCATGAGATTTTGCAAGAACAACTGCACCGATGTAGAGAGTGCAAGGGTGCACATGCACAGAGAAAATTACTATTAAGATGACTAGAAGCAATCTATAGATAGCATAAATTTAATCACATGCATTCTTCCATTTCTCTGCTCCACCTCCAACATCCTTTGCAACTACAGTGCCCCAGGCCCATTCTCAGGATCTTCACATGCAAGAAAAAAAGGAGGTTGCTTTTCTCTATCAAGCGCCAATTCACCTGCCATGTCCTACTCTCGTGTTATGAATAGAAGTTTCAGTTTCTTCAAAGAACAGTGCTTTTAGTAAGAAATTCCATATGTGTAATTACTATAATTCGAAAATCACTTAAGTTGATAAAGATTTCAGGAGATAAGGTTACTTTCCATCTTAACATAGGAGAAAACTAGCTCAGTTCCATAAATTGAAGCCTATAACAGAACAGGCTGGAAATATCTGTTTTGATACACTTATTTGTCTGTCACAATGGCTGTCACGAAATTTGGATTTTCAAAACCACTTTGTAGATTTGGGATACTTCCTCATGGATTTAAAAGTACTTTTAAAATTACTTTGTCGCTTTGAGACATTTGCATTTCTACCTTTGTATGTTTTATGGAATATATGACTGAATTATATGCACTTTTTAGTTCCGAACTCCAAATCTTCAAAAGATAAGTAGCACTTCTCAGCATGAACATACTGAGAAACAGAGATGAAAATTAATATTGAATTGTTTGAAATGTCAATTTTATGAGTGAGAAAAGTGGATACTGTTACACTGTAATTGCTTTCTGTCTTGTGCATAACAGAACCTACCTTTTTATCTTAAATTGTTTATCTCAAATTAAAACTACTGTGCAGGTTGGGGCACTTTGTATGTGTGAAATGTGCACCAATGAAGTCAAAAGGCATATCTGTTGGCTGCCTGTAGTTTTTTAGTGGTGTTGGTTTTAGCACTCACACTGAACCGAGGCTTTCCTGGGCCACCTCCACAAGATTTTGCAACTTTTATGTC
The DNA here is from genome assembly GCA_002631895.1 of Agapornis roseicollis. Taxonomy (NCBI): domain Eukaryota; kingdom Metazoa; phylum Chordata; class Aves; order Psittaciformes; family Psittacidae; genus Agapornis; species Agapornis roseicollis. Next base: position 41,428 of record NDXB01008277.1, read on the forward strand.
TGGCACTCAGAATTGAATTTGAAGTAATACTGACTGTGCATACAAACTTATAAAACCTATAATAAAGACTTTAAGGTTTATAAACTTTAAACCATTATATGGCATAATTTAAAATTACCACTATTATCTACATAAGCTGTCATGGTTCAATAATGAAGATGGTTCCCTTGAAACTGGCATTTAAAACAGGAATACAGGCATTTTCCAGGTGTTTCCCCACAGGTTATTCTACTATGAGGAATAGCTGGTCTAGGGCTGGGTTGTGGTTAGTATTTGTGAGGAACCTTGATCTTATTTATGGAATGAAATACTGTGTGATTCTTTGACTTGGCATTACAGTGAAAAACAGATCTGTGAAAGTGGTGTTATTCACCGTCTTTGAGCTGAGCCTGTATACAGTTATTTATGCTGTTCTGAGTGACTGAAAAACTGCTGTGCTTTTTTACTAACTGCCCTTGCAAAATCTACTAAGCTAATTAAATAGGAGCAGGGCAGTACTTGAACTGCATTACCAGAACAAATTCTGATGGGATGATACTTGCTTACTGTCAGTCACCCAGAATTTAGCCATAGAGTCTCTGGCTACTTCTCACTGGCTACAGTTCTTACACACTGAAAGATCCAAGCCTTTAGGTGATAGAGGTAAGTGAGATGAACACTCATTTTCTCTCTACTGTCCACAGCAGAAGCCTACCTTCTTAGCTGAAAGACCATTTCTTTAGACCATTAACAGTAGAGAGAAATCCCTCCAAATCCAAGCAGTCATACTTAGGGAATAGGGACGTTCAGATGTAAGACTTAATCTAATCTTGAAAATACTTGATCTTGACTTTGATATTAAAGAAGAGAATTCAGTTTCACCAACCCTATTTTCCCCTTAAATCTCTTTGCTTGAGAATGTTATTTAATAAGAAATGACTGAGGAAGAAAACCATTCCTAGCCTCCATACCTAACAGGTCTGCTTGACACCAGTATGTTTTGAGATAATCTTGAGCAAAAGGCAATGCATAAGTGGCTGAAGGTACACGAAAAGTCAAAATCTCCTTGACACAGGCTTTTACACTGTAATGAAAAGAATATTTAACTTTTAAACTTCCATCAGTTTAAATTCTCAGCTAACTTATGTATACAGCACTAGAAACCAGGAAGTCTGGATTTTGCCATATAGGTGTTACAAACCATCAAAGTTTAATTATGCATTTACCACCTTAACTAGCATCTTCATGGTATAGGGTGAGGCATCCCTGCCCATGGCAGAAGGGTTGGAACTAGATCATCTTAAGGTCCTTTCCAACCCTAACTATTCTATGATTCTATGATACAGAGTAAGCAGCACCAATTATTAATGCATGGCCATATCTTCCATTTCCTAAATCAAGTTCTTGATGACAGCCTCTTTTTATTAGCGTATCTGCTCACTGCAATACAGGTTTAGCACAGTTCAACCATTAAACACAACAAATGAAGTGCAATAAAAAATGACACAGACTGAACATACATTCTGTCTTCACCTTCTTATGAACAAATGTCTATGATTCCTGATTAATGCTTTCTGGCACCTTGTGCATTGTAAATTTATGTCAATTCTACATTTCAGTGACTAAGATACTTTATAAGTCAATTAAAAATTCAATCAAAAAAATTCAGCTCTCTTTTTCCGATCCTTGCAGATATATGTGTGAGAAATTCAGAAGTGCTCACACTTAAAAAGGAGAGAAAAACGCATGTAGACACCCTTACGTGGGACGAAAGCTGCATACTTGATTTAATCATCTCTCAACCCACTCCCGTATTCTCTATCAATGTACATTCCTAGGACTTAGAATTTCTTACAGCTGCTGTTCTTGTAACTACAAAACTGAACAATGTTTTCATGTGGATTTATTACTGATACTGAAATGAAGTTACAGTCTTAAAACGTGGCCATGTTCTAAGATAAGAGAACAACACATAGCTATTTCTGCACCAGAAGAGTCACGTTCTGCTGTGAGACTGCATATACTTGTTTCTGATATGTTTTCAGCCTAGCAGCTGAAAGAAAATCTTTCTAAATGTGAATCAATATCACACTTTGAAATAACATACATGACCCTGATTTGAGCAGAAGGCTGGGCAAGATGACCTCCTGAGATTCCTTCCAACCCGAATTACTCTGCAAGTATAACAGTTCATTACGGTTGTGAACTCCTTCCAGTCAAACTTTCTCAAGTTTAGCAATAAAACTCTGAAACAAACACCAGTTGTTTCAGGCACCCAAATAGATCCACATTGCTCATGAGCTGGCAAGGCATACACTCAGTGGCAATTTACACATTCCCTAAAATTTTTTTAACACTCAGCAATGATGAGACAGTAACACAGGGGGGGAGATCCATTATATCTCGTTAGATAGAATAAATCACTATCTGGGAGTCTCTTTCAGTCACCTATAAGGGAGTCTAATACAGGTATCTTACATTGGATTGTGAACTTTCAGACACCTAGCAAGATTAAGGAGGTTCCAAAACACATTAGCAATGTAACTGATACATTATCCTTGAATTCTGTGTGTATCTTATAACTGATACTATCAACAGATCAATAGTGAATTGAGAATTGTCGTGGGTTCAGCAGTTGCAGTCAGCTTTCCTTCTCTTTAGTAGCTGTGTTTTGACTTAACCCGGGAATAAGGCTGATAAGGCCGATGTTTTTGATTGTTGCTGAGTGATGTTTGCCCTGACCAAGGACTTTGTGAGCCTCATGCTCTGCCGGGGAGGAGGGGAAGCCAGGAGGAAGGAGGGACAGGACTGTACTGGCAGGACCAAACTGACCAAAGAGGTATTCCATACCATAGCACATCATGCCCAGGATGTAACTGGGGGTGATCCAGAAGGCCTAGTTCTCTCGGGGTGGTTGGAAGAGGTGGTCGGTCAGCACTTGGTTGGTGGGGTGTCGTGAGTTATCTGTCGGTGGTTGATGGGATGCTGTATTCTTTTCCTTTATCATTATTATTATTGGTGGTAGTAGTAGTGATTTGTGTAATACCTTAGTTACTAAACTGCTCTTATCTCAACCTGTGGAAGTTGCATTCTTTTGATTCTCCCCCCATCTCTCTGGAAGCAAGGGAGGGCAAGAAAGGGGGGTTGAGTGAGTGAACGACTGCGTGGTTGGTTGGGTTTAAACCATGACAGAATAATTCAGTACTGACATCTTGTAGACACCAACTCAGGAACAATTACTAACAAATGACCCCTACTACAGGCCCTGTTCCAAGACTTGATTCAAAATCTTGTGAAGGCAGCAGAAATTGCACCACTAACGCCACTCATCTGAATCATGCTTGTACAGCAATAGCCCCCCAAAAGTTGCCTTGTATATTGATACACTTCAATTTACCCCATGAAGTTCCCCAGCATCTAAAGCCCTGAACAGAAACATGTTCTCCACACATTTTAAGGGAAGAGATGCATAAGAATGTATCTTCCAACACAGGACAAGAAGTCACCAAAAGCCTTTATGTGGAATTGTCCTCCTTTTATTTTCAAGGATGAGTGATCAAAATACTCCCAGTCTCTAAAATCATCTTACATTTAACTACAAAAATACGGGCCAAAAGGCCGAGAGAATGAATGGTGCTTTTGAATTACTAGTACAATATTCTCTCAATCAACATTGACCCAGAATAGCATCAGAAACCACTCTGAGGATAAGAGAAAACTGATAGAAAGATCTGAAGCTCAAAACTGTGCACTGAAATTTTACACATTTTACCTCCAGCTCTGCACTCATTCTAAATCCCTGTGGGACCTATCACTAAGCAGTCTGAAATGCAATACTAATACAAGTTCCAAATCGTACTTCAAGAGGGCAAATCCTGTATTATACAAATTCTGCTACACATGAAAAGTGACAAACTTCTCACTTGGGGGAGTCTGATATATCAGCTTAACCCTTCTGAAAGACCACCTTCTGCACTTTAACATGCCACAATAATTGTCACTGAAAATCAACAGTAAATGCTGTGCATATACAAGAACAATGCAAATGCAAAGTCTGGGGACAGAGATTCATACTTTAAAAATTTTGCTAACAGAGACAGCCTGTACCTGCTTGTGTAGGTAAAATAACAAGTCAGATAGTTTTCAATTAACTGTATATTTCATATCCTTTTTGGTTAAAGAGGTTGTGGATGGTGGTTGAGGAAAACTGCTGCCCGTGTTTCAGGTTAAAGAAATATGAAACTGTCTTGCTTCCCACAATCGAATGGGGAAGTTTGGTTCAGAAAGCCTTCTCACATGAAGAATGAGGAATGGGAATAGCAAGGGAGGCTGCTGCACCGGTGCTGGTTGGAAGATTCTATGGAGGAAAAGAGAGAAACACAGGTCTACAGTGCATGTTCAGATGATCCACAGAAAGTTTCCTAGAAGCCCAGAGGACTGTATGGAAAGCATCTGAATCAGAAAGCAACTGAGGGTTGCCGGAGCACACTGCAAGGAAACAATTCACCCTGCAATGATGCTGCTTACTGGAGATGAATTTATTTTTAAACTTTTCTGCCCTGCCCAGCTGCCCAAATTTCCTCTACAGAAAAAACCCCCTGTATTCTAAGTTAGCAATTTTTGGACCCTATTCCAACAAAATGTGTCTTTAGAGAATAAAATCTGCAGGTGCACTCACTATGGAAGATGGTGGAACAGACCTGGCACGAGGTGCTGGCCTGACTGACATCCTGAAAGGGCACTGCCAGAAGCAGCAGGTTTGCAGATTAAAAATGACATTCCTGGGGAAGGAGTAAAATGCCGTACCCTCCGATTAAGGTGCCTGTATTGTGCTGAGGGACACAGAAAAGTGGTTTTGTTATGTTACTTCTCCCTCCTCCCCCCTTTCCTTTTTTTTTTTTTTCCTTTGAGAGAGATAAGAAGGAAGGCACATGGGCTTGACCTGACTGCACAGAAGTCACCAACAAAGCTCCTGGAGGACATGTGGGACAAAAGTGATTTTCTTCTATCTAAATGAACAATCAAAAGCAAAAAAATCTGATTTTCTGGCCAACTCAGAGGCATCTAGTGAGACAGTGGGGAGAAGATAATGGCCCTGTGGAGAAGCTTAGCAGAGACGGAACCTGATTTGAGGAAGGAGAAGCCTTCCAAAATGCTTACAAAGCATGTGAAAAGAAGCAGGAAGATTCTGGGATACCAAAGGGACACAGAAATGCAGTAGCCTAGACTGCTGAAACCAAACAACAAAATGGGCAATATTAGTACTGGGTCTTTCCAAAACCCACAGCACCACTTCCCTCAGCTGTGACACTACCAGGAGAGAGAAAAGGCCAATGAACTTTCTCATGGGGTGCACTCTTTGGAAGAAACATAGAGCGGGTACTATTTCACGCATAGAATCATAAAATAGCATATAAGGGTCCTGAAAGGCAGGTGTAAATCAGTGTAATTTGACTGTGACCAGAAATGCATCTGACCAGTACACCCAGTGAGGGAAACCCAGGTGCTAGATTATCTAGTGCCAGTACTAAACAGGCCAGTTTTACCATGTCTTTGTCTCAGTACAGTTTTATTTTGGAAAGGAGAAAGATGAATATGCCTGCTGTCTTGGCCTAGAGACACATGGCACAATTCAAAAGTGATGGAGAAGGAGAAAAAAGAAACAAATCTGTGTGAAAAACCAAACAGATTGGTCAATTCAATGAACCCTAGAAAGAAACTTCTGGCCATTTAGAAAAAGGGTTTTCTGTTTGTTTTGTAGTTCACTACAGGTGACTCTGGATTTTAGCAAGCTTTATGACATACTTGCCAGATGCCTCAACTCTGATTTATGGGCTGCTTAGCAGCAGCAGAAAGAAATACTTCATTCTCTGGCACATTTCAGTAAGAATTTGTCAGCCAGAATGGAACCATAGCACAACTGAAAAGAAAGGTTTATAGCTGCATTAAAAAACCCCAATCAACTCAATTTAACTTATGGAGTTCTATTATATATACAGTTGGAAAATTCACCTTTCAAAAAGGTTACCTTAAGGGGGAAATTCTAGTTTGTGAACTAGAATTTGCCAACATAAGAATCTGATAGACAAAAACTGCAAAGAGGACGCAGAAAGACTTTTGAGAGACTAACCTTAAGAGGACCCTTCTGAGTCCTCCTTTTCATAACAACAGCTTATTACTAACATCACAGCATATGTCAAACTGTAATATTCACAAAAATGGACCACCTACAACATGAGCTGAAATTCTCGACCATTCTAGGTGTTTAGCATTCTGAAAATCAGCTGTACAATATGCCCTATTTGCCAAAATATATTCAGGAACAAGAGCAATAATGATTGTCATGACTACTCCTTTGAAGTTCAGTGATGAAAGCCAAAGAAAAGGACATATAATGATCACAGCTGAAATGGTTCAGGAATTATAGTCATAACTTCTGTGTCACATTGGCATGTTTGGCTTTTTTTAAATTGCAGCAAATTTGTCTTGCAGTTATGAAGTACAATTCCCCAGAATCACACCACAAATAAACCTGAGCAGCACTATACAGCCATTACAAGTTTGCTACATAAATACATTTATCAGGCAATTATTTTCAATAGACTGTTCACACCTTTTAAAAATTCATCTTTGTTTCTATCACATATTCTTCAAGAATTAATAAAATATTAGAAATTTGAGGTTGTCCATAATTTACCCAGTATATATATAATATATACCCATATATTATAGTAAGACAGCTCGATGTCACAAGATAACTCACTTTCCTACAGGAAATCTGCAGATTTGGGAAGGAAATAAAACTTTAAAAAACCATAATAATCAGAGCACAGAAAAGGCTACCATAGTTTAATGCATGGCATTACAAACCATGCTTATACTCTCTAAATTCAACTGCAAAGATTTTTTTGTGATGTCAATAAGTAGGGATAAGAGATTACATAAGATAACTCAGTATGAATGCAGTTTGTGAACCCTGTAGAGGAACTCCCACAAATAATGGAATGAGATGTTAAATAACAGAGATTATGACATGCTGTAGACTGAATGTGGAGGTGTGATTGTGACAGAAACAGAAAAGGTCTGTTACTAATCCTGATCGGATTTCCTGGTATACTTGCTTCAGAGAAATTTCTATTTAAAAATTCCCAGAAAACAAACAGAAAACCCCCTCTAAGAACATACGTGCAGCAACCTGCTTCCTGTAAACTGAACACAATACATTGAACAAATCTAATTTCATGCCAAACTTATCAACTAGAACACAAGCAGAAGCTAAACAAGCTGGCTGATCTTGCACGTAAAACGTCAGTATTGAGTTTAATCCCTGGACAACCACAGCAGGTTTACACTATTCAGCAACCTCTATCTCTATTTGCTTTACAAAATACTGTCAGTGAAGTCTCTTTAGTTTGTGCAATATGTGAGGAGTGATTGCTTTGTTTTAACAACTTGCAGAGCATTGATGTAATGAAGCACTAACCCTGAGATAGCAATGGATACAAATAATAGAACATTATGATCAGAGTATCTATTAGTGGAATTCTGTAATTAAAAGCAAAGGAGGCATATGCTGTAATGGTACAAATTAAGAAGTTAGCAAAAATGAATAAAAAATATGCTCTTAATGTACGAAAGAAGTAGAAATCATTTTGTCATGACTAGTGAAAGAGTTCAAAATGCAGGAAGTGACTGCTTCTGAAAGACAGAACATGAAAATATAAGTTCAAAGGTCAACAGTGCTTGGATGAATGTCAGTTAAAAAACACCACCAAAAACCTAAACAAAATAAATAACCCCTCCCCCCAACAAATGCCAAGATGTGTGCTTACTATAACATCAGAATTCAGGGGCAGTAATGATTTATGTAAATTATTGCCCTCTTCCTCTTAACTGTGTATGTGTTTGTGAATCAAGCATCTCACAGTTCTGCTAGAATTAGTAATATGCCTTGTAAAATCCTGGAACCATTTCAAAATCTTTATGATCTGTCACTTCATGACCGCCAGGTTACTTGCAATAGGTAATCCGAGGAATCTGCCAGCCTAGGAATGAAGTGCTAAAGCAGAACAAAGTCACTGCTTTTCGTCTGGAGATTACAGCATGACAGATCATCGAACACGGCATGTTGTTTAATTAATTTAACAATTCCTTGCAATATAGCACTAAGCTGTCGCATAAAACCTGAATGTGACACATTAGAGAAAGAATTAAAGAAATCATGCTAGAAATGTGAGAATAATTGTTTTCATTGAGCTCATTCTGCTGTAAACTGGAATAAACCCCACCAAACCCACAAAATATATAAATTGTTTGGAAAGAACGTACCTATTAACTCCTTATTTCTGACATCTAAGGCCATGTTTCGTAAAGCTGTAGCAACTGCGCATACCACCCGGTCATTGTCTATTCGGAGCAGCTCCACCAGAATTGGCAATCCTTTTTCTTTGCGGACAGCAGCACGGATGTACACTGACCACTGAAAAGACACATGGGAGAGTGTGAAGAAGAAAATGAGGAATCCGCTGCAGAAAGCAAGGCATCTGAGTTTGTAACAGATATAAAGGGGTCATGGAAGCATGTGAATGCCAACACAAAAGAGGGGAAATAATTGCATTTATGATGCTAGGCAACCACCTGCTTTGGAAATATGCACTTATTTTTTATGGTAGCAGAGAAATTAAATGATGAATTGACTGTACTCCTAGCACACCTGGTAACATTCTTACAGTCCAAGTCTGCAGTGGACTTGCTCTGCATCAGCATTTCCTATGCAACAGCTTGTTCACTCATAAACCAATATTAGTATTACAAAATATGCATTACAAAACTGACTCAAGAGGTCTGAGTATTTGTTACTACCATAAGAACTGTTCTAAAACCATGAAAATGTTGTTACAATTTCTCTTGTGATTGTGAACTTGTTCAAAAGCTAAAATAAGGACAACCATGTGTCCGGTCTGGGCACCAGCTGTGATCCCAACCAGAAGACTACTGCACACTGAGCAGTTAAGAGATTCATGTAGGAGCTGAACCTGAGGTAGGCACAGGCTTGTGTTGTGCCATGCTGCATGTACTATGTGGTTGCAGGATAAACCCAGTGGCTGATGGTGCTGGAGAAGCCTGTAGGCATCTCCCACTTGGCAGCTGATCATGACACTACTGGCATGCCCCTGTCTGCATGTCAAAGTGAAGTATCATGTTCTCATGTGAATATCCTTCTTGCTTGACAGTAAAAATGAACAGAGTTGTTTACTTCTAAGAAAATGGTCTAAGAGCTCTAAAGACTATCACACCAGTGAACCACTCCATGGGTGAGGTGTGTGCAGTGTGGAGGTCCATCCAATGCTGCACAGCCTGGGGTCCCAGCACTTGAAGGGATGAAAGATTAACTATACTACCTCTTTTTCATTCCACTGTGACCTCTTGAAATTGGAAAAAGTCTAAGCAAGACCAAAACTGTGACCTTGTGATCCTAAAACCTATGCATATTACCAAAGTTGAAATATTTGGACACCTGCAGGATGTGCATGCCTTCTCAGCACAGCCCACTTCAAAACAGTCCATCTCCTAGGCATATATTCCTTCCCACATCCCAAACTCTTCTCTGGAATTTTTGGAAAGTTCACATTTGTGCTCCTTGTACTAACAGCTGAAAAGAATTTATTGAAGCAGAGCTTCTCCCTTCTTTCAGTGCTATGCAATGCTCTCATGTAAGGTGAAGACAAAGTTCTTTGAAATGTTTCAAATACATAATAGATCTTAGAATTTGCAGATCATAATGACCCTTCTCTTTTGACAAACCTTCCTTAAAGAACAGTTAGATCACACCTTAGAGAAGTTTACATCACAATAACTTTCATCCATAAACACAAAAAGCAAAAACTAACGCCATGAAATAAAGCATTGTAGAAAGGTAAACATATTCACTGTCAGCAGACCATGCTTAGCCTCTGCATATGGCCTCTACTTACCATGAAGTGCTCACTTCAAATGCTAGCATCTGTTTATACTATAGACGGGTGCCCTGAATAGCAGAAGCCAGAATACATTTTATGATAAGAGGGGAGAGACAAGGGCTGTGATGCTGCAATATCTGAAGTGCAAATTCATTCCAGGTGGCGTCATTCAGGGGAAATTGGGAAAAAGGAAAAGAAACCATAATTTTAAAAATATTATTTTATTATTTCTCCTCTGTAGGAAATATGCATAATAAAAGCCAACTGCCTGGACTTTGCTGTAGATGAAAGTGGTAATAGCTTCAATAAGCCTTCAGGTCAGGTAAATGGGACATGGGGCTCACGAAATCACTGAGTACAGTAATGTACTAAGTCTACAATGTAAATATGCCATCATTTTCTGCAGCAGAGCAAACAGCTTTTAGGTCAGAGAAGTGGTAGCAGGATTCTTGACTGACCTTATTCTTTGCTCTCTCTTCCAGTCTTCTCTAGAGTCAGTGTATAAGATGGTCATCAGATAAAAAACTAAAGCACATCTTAAGCATCAGTGGGTCTAATAGGAAGTATGTGCTGAAAGATTTCTTTTTATACCTTGATCTTAATGGGATAGTAAACATAAAGGATGCTATGGAAACACCGAAGTAGTATTTCTAAGCTTCCTGCTGTAATAAACATATGTTTACCTGCCAGTTAAACACACGCTCACCTGCAGCTGGAGGTATCCAAGCCCTCTTTGCACTGAAAACCTCCCACTGCTGTATTCTCTACACCTCTCCCAGGGGAAGCCTCTGTTGTGTCTGCTGTGATTACAAAGGGACTGCTGGAGTGAGTTCATGGTTAGCACTGAGACTATCTTGTGGAAGGAGTGAGCCTGTCTGGTTGAGGTGAAAGTACAAGCTTGCAAACAGTATACTGAAAGATGCTGATGTTCACTGCAAAAGTACCTCACAGATGAAGTGCCTCAAACACAAAACAAATGGGGAACCAGCCAGGGTATTTTGTTTTGGTTTATTTTTTTTTTCCTCTTTTTTTTTTTTTTTTTAATTATTTTGTCTATTCAATATCTGCGAGAATTTAAAATTATCTTATAGGTTACTTGCTATATGATAAAAACCTCCATATTAAAGCCTAGTAAACGGTTTTGCTTTGATATTTTTAGGCAGCTATCAAGGGAAAACACAAGTACTTGTTTTATGAAGCCCAGGTTTACAATAGGATTCTTGGCTTGTAATATTTTCATCATCCATTCCAAACCAAAAGTTTAAAAGAAACAAATGAAAAAAATTTTTTAAACCCTAAGGAGAGTAGAAGATGTTCCAGGAGAAACACTGAAGTAACTCAGTATGAAAAAAAAGAAGAAATATAAACCTTCTTACTGAATAAATGAAATGCAGCCTTCAGCGTTTGTAATGAACCAATTAATTTGATCACAAAAGGAAAAAAATATGCTCCAAAGTTTTCACAGGGGAAGAATACAGATATAATGTTTTACAGATGCACATATGCACACACATACATAAAACACAGAAAGGCATGTACAAAACTTCTCCTGCCCCCTGTGTATTCCTCTCCCCCCAAACTCTCTTTTTCCAAAGGATGTCATTCACTTTGGGAAGAGTTCAGACTGCTCAATGTGTGATTTGCTATCATTTCATCTGGGTTTTCACGTCATGCACCTTAGGCAGAAAGACAGAAATGTCTATTAACTGTTTCAACAGTCTCTGGAGAACTTTCCATGTGGAAAGTGATAAGAACTGTCTGTGTCTCTTTCCTTAAGCTGCCAATTAGGACAAGTGTCTGCAAGCAATTATGCTATGTTGTACAGATTTCAGGAACGCTCAAATTGAGATGCCTCAAAATGGGTATTATGTTCTCACAGCGAATGGAAAAACTGATTTGCTCTTGCATATCCTGATGATCTTTTGTTTGCCTAAAGCCATCATGAAACGCGCCTGCATTTCCATATTGCAGGTCAATTGCTAATATGAGCTCAGTGATGTATAAAAGAGATGAAAGATCATAAAAAAAAATGACAAAAGGTTTGTTGCCTATCAGTAGGTAAATGAGGCACTCTGTCAATATACTTAATCATCCTGTTACTCCACAAATCAGTTGCAGTGTCAGCGATCAAATAGCTGTTCACTTTGGAACGAGAAAGGGCTCCTACGGGAACAGCAAACACTTTAGAGGGAACAAGGAGCCAAAAATTAAAATAAAACCATTATTGCTGCATCAGATTATGGCTAAATTATCAGAGACAAGCACAGAAGCCACAATCTGTGCATGAATACATTTTACAGATAATTGAATTTGGGGGGAATAACTAATATATATCACTTTGAAGGCACAGACTGCATCTATATGTCCACTTTCGTTAGCAGTTTCCTTTTTATTTTCCTCATAATGATTATGTAGAAAAATATAGTAAACTAGAAAATTATTTTTTAGTTTGTCACAGTTATTATTATAAAGTACCATTTCCAGAGCTGAATGCTTCTGGGGATTAAGATTACATTAGGCTGACATTCAACAAAAGAGTAATGTATCAAAATAAAATGTGATTTTTTTTATTTTTTTCAGAAGATAAAGAAAAGCATTTAGGTACTTAACTCCTTTTAGTGTTTCTTGTGGCTTGCTTTATTCTCTATAAAGCTCCACCGTAGGAGACCAAACTTAAAATTGAAGATCAGCGCAAAATGGAAAAGAAAAAAATCCACCAAAATAAACTGACCTCACCCTCCACACCATGGAATACCAGCAACTGTATACACTTGATATTTTTAATGGATTCACCTTCCTGCCATAGATATCAGTGTTACTGGGGTGCCTTCAGAATATTTCATGATCACGCACCTCAGTTTTGATTTGAATTTGCATTGCATTAGTACAGTTCAACACTATAACTCAAAGACTATTAAAATATCAAATACTAAAGGGAATTCCTGAGACATAAAGTACAAAGTGAAAGCCAAATCAGGACAGCAAGTATGACAAAACAAACTACATTACCAACAGAACCAGGAAGATTAGAGACTCAGAATTTGCTAGGAGAGGCTCAGAAAAGGGCTGTCTGCTAACAGGAGTGGAATTGTAGACCATGGAAGACAACTGCATGTTGAATAATAAAGATCAATGAATAATCAAAGATCAATATTCCAATTTGCCTGATCATACTCAATGTAGTAATATATGCATAAGAAAAAAAGAGAAAATATTTTACATTCTGCTTACAAAATCACAGCTCTGCTTTACTCGAATAATTCTACTGGTGTCCCTAAGAAGTCATACAAGTCACCCAACAAAAAGCAAGGGTCTGAAATCCTGATTATTTTTTTTGCAGGTTCTGAAGAGAGCCCCAGAGACTTTCTGCTTCCTGATGGCAGTGTTTTGTTCTCAGAAATGATCCCATCCTGTAAGCCACGAGCATGTTCTCTACATCTTTATGCTGGGACACCAGAAAAGTACCAACTGGCTTCTGTCCTCTTGCTTCATGACCTCAGTCAAGCTTAAAGAGAAAGGTAAAAATCTGGTGGGTAAAAACATACAGTAAGAAAACTAAAATGGTGTTAATAAAACATATGTAAATGTTTTAGGAATGTAAAGGTCATATGGAACTGTCCTTGCACCTCATCATTCTTGGTTCTGCAGTACAAGCATGTTCGGTGTATTCAGAATGATCTGAGAGCCATTACAATGAGTTTTTTTGCAAGCACTGTACCTAGTATCATTGTGAAAGAAAGGCTTTGAGACAAAAGTGACACATCTCATGGGAAGCAAACTGACTGAGTATAGTAAGGGATTTCTTTGAGTATGAATTCACCATGAGCTACTGTACTCCCAGTTCTACAAACCAATGTCCAAGCTGATTCCATGTCTGTTATACAGATGTTTGCAGCAGCAGGTCTTGCTTCTTGAATATTTCCTGTCCCTTGAATTTGTCTCCCTTTCCATGGAGCCAATATGTTTCCCTGTATTAACTGATGCTGCCACATCTCCAGGGGAATCCACCCAGGTAGGAGCTCTTGACAGCCTAAAGCATTCATTATTCAAGACATTTGCCTTCATTATGTGGTGTGTTATAAGAGGGTCTTCTTCACCCTATAACATAAGGATCCATCAAGATAATACTTTTGGAGAAAATGAATATAAACCTTTTCACTGTAATCCAACAAACTTTCTCTTGGAACAGCCCAATGAAACTCTGAAGGGTTAGTATGTAAATAACTAGAACAATCACAAAAGTCTTCCAAGGAACCAACAGTATGTCTTTGCCTGGTAAGAGGAAGATTGATAACCTAGGTGTCTGTTGCTTTAGACAATAATTACACATCTGCAAGTGTCTGGATGGTGAGGAGCTTCAAACTCTTTTCATGCTACTCTTTGAAGCAGACACAGTGACCTTGTGACTGAATCAGTCCATTTAATGTTTTCAGTTTCCTTGTCTAATAATCTACTTATTGGAGCTCTTGCTCTGACAAGAGTCAGATTTCTCTACGATAGAATTAAGAAAATAAATCTAGTTGATAGCCTAAGGAACAAAGAACAAGATTGCATCTAGCTATCTCAAGAGATAGGCCATCCACATGGGTATTGCACCTGCTGGGGATCAAAGACAGGGACATTCAGTCATCTAACCAAAGAGCCTTATCATTTCCTACTGAGTATGATCAAACATGGAAGTGAAAGGAAAGGAGATAGAACTAGCCAAGGAATACTACAATATCATGCAATTGCAGACTTAATTAGAATACCACTTGATCTTGATGTTAAGGAGCCCAAGGAGATGTAAGAAGGGGCGTCAGCAGAACTGCCACCTTGGACTTCTGGAGTCTTTAGTTTCTGAAATTGAAAACAATTTATAAATATACTATACTGCAATACAACAAAAAGAGGGCTGAGGAGAACCTTGATCCTTCATTGCACATGGAGGAAATCAGACTGGAAAGGATGGGAAAAAGGTTGAGGTACCTAATGTCTTCTTTGCCTTTAATAGTAATACTAGTTGTTCTCTCGGTACCCAGCCACCCAAGCTGGAAGAGAGAGACAGAGAGCAAAATGAAGACACATAATCCAAGGGAAGTGGTCAGAGACCTCCTACACTACTCAGACACACACAGGTCTACAGGGCACAATAGGAACCACCCAAAGGTACTGAGGGAGCTAGTGGAAGCGCTCACCAAGCCCCTTTCAACCATTTATCAGTAGTCCTGGCTAACCAGGGACACCCCAGTTGATTGGAGGTGAGTAAATGTGACACTCATCTACAAGAAGGGCAGGAAGGAAGATGTGGGGAACTACAGGCCTGTCAGCCTGACCTCAGTACCAGGGAAGGTTATGGAACAGATCATCTTGAATGCTATGGCACATGAAAAACAACAAGGTGCTTGGTGACAGCCAGCATAGCTTCACTAAGGGGAAATCCTGCATGACCAATTTGGTGGCCTTCTACAATGGGGCTGCGGAACTGATGGACAGGGGTAGAGCAGTTGATGTCATCTACCTGGACTTGTGCAAAGCATTCGACACTGTCCCACACAACATCCTTGTCTCTAAATTGGAGAGACATCAATTTGATAGATGGACCACTCGATGGGTAAAGAACTGGTTGGATGGCTACATGCAAAGAGTTGTGGTCAATGGCTCAGTGTCCGGCTGGAAGCCAGTGATGAATGGTGTCCCTCAGGGATCGGTGTTGGGACCGGTCTTGTTCAAAATCTTTGTCGCTGACATGGACAGTGGGATTGAGTGCACCCTCAGCAAGTTTGCCGATGACACCAAGCTGTGTGGTTCGGTGGATATGCTGGAGGGAAGGAATGCCATCCAGAGGGACCTTGACAAGCTTGTGACACCTCATGTCATTCAAACAGGGGCTGATGTCAACCTTACGAAGTTTAACCATGACAAGTGCAAGGTCCTGAACCTGGGTTGGAGCAATCCCAGGCACAGCTACAGGTTGGGCAGAGAAGAGATTCAAAGCAGCCCTGCAGAGAAAGACTTGGGGGTGGTGGTCGATGAGAACATGAACGTGAGCCGACTGAAGTGTGCGCTTGCAGCCCAGAAAGCCAACCGTATCCTGGGCTGCATCAAAAGGAGTGTGACCTCAGAGGAGGTCGAAGGAGGTGATCCTGCCCCTCTACTCTGCTCTCAGGAGACCTCACCTGGAGAATTGCGTGAAGTTCTGGTGTCCTCAACATAAAAAGGACATGGAGCTGTTGGAACAAGTCCAGAGGAGGGCCACGAGGATGATCAGGGGACTGGAGCATCTCCCGTACGAAGACAGGCTGAGAAAGTTGGGGCTGTTCAGCCTGGAGAAGAGAAGGCTGCGTGGAGACCTCCTAGCAGCCTTGCAGTATCTGAAGGGGGCCTATAGGGCTGCTGGGGAGGGACTCTTCATTAGGGACTGTATTGATAGGACAACGGTAACAGGTTCAAACTTAAACAGGGGAGGTTTAGATTGGATCTAAGGAAGAAATTCTTTCCTGTTAGGGTGGTGAGATGCTGGAGTGGGTTGCCCAGGGAGGTTGCGAGTGCTTCATCCCTGGCAGTGTTTAAAGCCAGGCTGGATGAAGCCTTGGGTGGTATGGTTTAGTGTGAGGTGTCCCTGCTTATGACAGGAGGGCTGGAACTAGATAATCTTAAGGTCCTTTCCAACCATAACTATTCTATTTCATGATTCTATGATTCTATCACGTGGCATGCACAGGACAATTCCATGCAATGCTAAAGGCTTGGGAAGAGTGGCTGGAAAGCTGCTTATTGGAAAAGGACCTGTGGGTATTTGTCAATAGCATCCAAATTTGACCCAGCAGAGTGTCCAGGCAGACAAGAAGTCACACAAATTGTGTGGCCAGCAGGAGCAGGAAAAGGACTGTCCCCCTGCACCTCAAATACTGTGCTCACTTCTGGGGCCCTCACTACAAGAAAGACATTGAAGTGTTGGAGTGCATCCAAAGAAGGGCAATGATGCTGGTGAAATGTCTAGACTACAAGTCCTATGAGGAGAGGCTGAGGGAACTGGGTGTTTTTTAGCCTGGAGAAAAGAAGGCTCAAGGAAGACCTTATCACTCTCTACAGCTACCAGAAAGGAGGCTGTAGCGAGGTGGGTGCTGCTCTCTTCTCTCAGGTAAGAAGCAATAGGACAGGAGGAAATATCCAAAGATTGCAAAAGAGGAGGTTGAAATTGGGTATGAGCAAGCTGGGCCTCTTTAGCCTGGAGAAGAGATGGCTGAGAGGGTATTTTATCAATGCATATTAATGTCTTAAGGGCAGGTTATCAAAAGGAAGGGAACAGACTCTTTCCAGTGGTGCCCAGTGACAGGATAAGGGGCAGCAGGCAAAAATGAAACACAGGAAGTTACAGCTGAGTATGAGGAAGAACTTCTTTGAGAGTGACAAAGCCCAGAGGTTGTGGAATCTCCTCTAAAGATGTTCACAACTTGCCTGGATGCAACCCTACACAGTCTGCCCTTGTTGAACCTACTTGAGTGGGGCATTGGACTAGAGGTCCCTTCCAAGCCAAACCATTCTGTGATTCTGTGATCCAGTCATCAAAGCAAATTAAGGAAGTTTGTAAAGCCTGACAAGTAACTGGGACAGAAGGCTGGGCACACAGAAGGGATTAACCAAGGCCCAGAGCAGTTGTGCTACCTGTTCTAGTGTAAGTCATTGTGTTACCAACAGAAACGTAGTAGATCTTGTGTTCTGGTTTTAAAAAATATGAATTACCTATACAAGTTATGATAGTATTTTGAAACGAAACAGGGTTATGAGTGAAGAAATTATTTGTAAGGGTTTGACAAAACTAAGGAAACCCTACTTGTTGTGACAACACTGTGTTTCTAACTGTACATAATAGAAAAGATAATATTGTAGGAGCAGAGGCAACGGGAACAAACTGAAACACAGGGCGTTTGCAGGACATCACAAAATGTTTTTTCAGTGTGAAGGTGACTGAGCTCTAACAGAGGTTGCAGAGAGGTTGTGGAGTGTCCATTCTTAGAGATATTAAAAAACCATCTCTGACATGGTCCTGGGCAGCTTGAAGTGACCCTCTTGAGCGGGGGGTTGGACCAGATGACCTCCATGGTTCACTTCCAGCCTCAGCCCTTCTGTGATTCTATGAGTTAACAGCAATTATTGCAGGAATGTCTCTGGCAAATGAACTGGCATTCAGCTGTCAGATAATAGACAGACATAGACTATAGACAGACATAGTAATATACAGATATCCTATATCACCTTTCTCTTGGAGAGGGAAATTTTGTTCAGAAGGGATATAACCTTGGATTCTTGACATCGTTAACTCTAGGATATTCTGCATATAACTTTTTACATGCTCAATAGATTGAATGTATTAATAGCCTATTGACCAAGGTGAAAACTAAAAAGAACTTGCCACTTTTATTTCCATCACCTAAGTAAAAATACTGATGCCAGACTACATATAAAAAGATCTATGGAGGTTTCCTGGTACAGGATGAGTTGTAATTTTATACCTCATAATTTTTTTTAATCCAAGGTATTAAATAATGATATGAGGTTGCAGAAAGGACTTCAGGTTTGAAGTGTTCCAGTGAGAGAAATTTCTTCATAAGTAGGCAAGTCTTCAGAATACAGCTGAATTAATCAGCAAACCTATTTTTGCGTTCACTTTCCCTTCATAATGGCATTGGCTAAGCACTGCCTGTGTTACTAGTGTTACCTCTTGGTCACCGAAGAGAATTAGATAACTTCATACCAGGGGATCAAAAAGGATGAATGAGCTAGGAAAGAATTACTCAAGCAGGTCAAAGGGACCGTATTTTTTCCCATAAGAGACTGTATCTTCGGAAGTGTGTGAGCATGCCTGGTGCACAGTCTGCCTCATATATTCTGGGATTCTTCTGACATCAAAATAATGCCAATTGAAAAAAAACCCTTAAAATCGCTATTAATGGCAACATAATTTATTTTCATGCAGTTTGCTCTTTTTCTTTCAGTCCATCATAAAGTGATTCTTGAAAGATTTCAGTTAAAAAAGAAAAACCCACATTTTTTTTTTGCATTCTTTTTGCAACTACAATTTCTTGGGGGAGCTAAAAAATTGTAAAGTCTCCCTTGGGAATAACCTCTTCTGTTAAGAGTTTTCTATCTTTTATTTCAGTCATTTTATGTACAGAAGACTGAACCAGTGGAAAGGAGAGGTCAAAAGGCAGAAACATCAATGCTTATATAATCCCTGAAAAGGATTATTCTCCTCACAAAAAATGGCTAGTATGCCATGTGAAATTAAGGACATTTATTTTGTGTTTGCACACCACTTGCAATGGAATTGATGAATCTTTAGAAAAACAGAGCAACCTGAGAACAACTGAGCTTTTCCCATGGTATCAGTGAGATAGCATGAAAGTTGGAATCAGTTTTTCTAACCTGCACTTGCCAAAGAGCTCTGCAGAGCTTTGCTTCCTCTCCCTGTTTGATTTTGCCAGCTAAAGAATGACAGGTATATAGATTTATTAGAAATGGGAGAAGGGGTACCACTTGGAGTTTAGCATTCCTATTAGTTCTGGCAAAAACATATGCATTGTTTTCTCATTTGGACCAGGGCTACACCCATTCCCAGATGGAGAAAAAACACATTTATTGTGTTTCTGCGCCAGGATTACATAATCTGATGTGGTCTACAACATGAGAATAATAAAAGTATAATGATTTTCAGGCACAGTGTATACATAGCACTTTATAGCACTAAAATCACTGGACAAATACTTTGTTATTCATTTCATATGTCATTGAATGCAACAGTCAAAGGCATTTTATAAGTTTGGCAGAAAACGGTGCTCAAAAAAATGACATGCCTCTGAAGATCTACTGAATGTGCCAACTCAACTCCCAGTAAAACTTTATGGCAAAAATCCCCAATTTGTTAGTGTCATGGATAACATTTCAAAATGAATGCCTAATTAAACTGGTATTTACCTATCACATACAAATGTCCAACTGCTTAAAACCAAACAGGGTATCTGCTGAGACATAACTTTGATAACCACCCTTCTGCAACGTGTGTTTTCATAGTAAATGAGAAAAATTCCCACTGAGAGCTAATTTTAAATCAATGCATTACATTCATAAAATAGGATTACGTAGGACTTTCACCCAACCAAACCAGTTTACCATCAGGAAAGCAATAAAGAAATTGCCCTAAAAAGTAAGCCAGGCTCAACTGTTACCTTGAATGTTAATGATAAGTTCTATATTTAAAAATATTTTTAAAAAGTAGTATATGAGTGCTTAATTTTTTTCTTAATTCATCGCAAATAATGCAAGAGAGAAAAATGGATCTATGGAATATAATTGAAAAGTAGGATTACTTGGAATAGAGTACCTTGATTAAGCGTTTCCTTTGTCACTGGTCATATTTAATCATACTGACATTTTAATAATGTCTTATATTTTTAAAAAGTAGATGGCAAGATGACTTGTGTTGCTGTTACATCATTTATATCTTCTTCTGCTCTTGCCTGGTTTCTCTTAAGAGACAGAATGTCAACCAGTTTCTGCAGTGACAGAACAATATGGTTTCATTTGATTGTCATTGGTGATACTTTTAGCTCATTTTTCACTGCTCTGTCACCTAGATTCATAAGGAAGCTGCTTCTCCTCATTTGGATATTGGTTTTCAGCTGCAATTTTTCATACTTGACTTGACCACTGTGATTTTTCCTGCTGTATGCTGACTTTTGCTATGATATGACTATCTATCAATTCAGAGAACTTAAAATACTATCTAAAATTTGACTGTAGATAGCTCTGTGAAAACAGAGAGTTATTCCACTACCAGGAGCATTCAGCCACATTTGTATCACCAATTTGTTGTCATCTGTAGGGTTTTTCTGAATTGAAAAAAAAAATACGTATAAGGTTAGTATTCCTACCTTCCAACTCCCGGCAGCCAAGTTCTGCAGTGCCCCTGCTGCCCCCTCCAGTGTGTCTGGATTTGAGCACTCAGAAAGAAGTGTGAGGTAGGGTTTGACTATTGAAGGGTGCCACAGCATCTGGATTCCTTTGGGTGGTTCTGCACAGTCTGGAAGAGGTCCTACGCCATCCCACTGTTGGAAAGTACAAATCAAACTGTCAGCAAGGAAAAGTGAAATACTTCAAAACTGAAGCTGTAACAACTGTGTGCATGCATGAAGGCAGCTGCCCACACGGAGCCGTTCTCAGTTTTAGCACATCTCTTCATCGGGAAACCAAATTTCCTATTCAACACTCATAGAATAGCTATAGCATTGGAAGAGATCACAGTGTTTTAGCTAGCTGGCATAACAAAAACACTTTTCACTGCGTTTACTTTTTGAGGTAGGAATAGAAGCCCAGTGAACATAAATGTATCTTAAGAGGCAAATCTAGAACTTGCATGGGAAGAAAAGATTTTCCTTTTTCACATCTTGCTCAGTTTCTGCATACTCTCTCTTCTTACGAGGGGAAAAAATCCAACGCGAAACACTACTGTAGAAAACTGAATCATTCAAGCCCATGAGCCCTCCATCCCTGAAAGGCCCAAGTGTGACAAGTCTTTCTCAACTGCACAACTTCTTCTGCCTTCTCACTGTGCAAGTCCCTATGGCATTTGGCCATAGAGCCAGACAGCTGTACGGTCTGAGACATGAAGCCAGTAGAATCACCTCTCACGAAACAGACTCTTCCTCTCATCACATACAGAGTTTTGCCATG
Source organism: Agapornis roseicollis (assembly GCA_002631895.1). Taxonomy (NCBI): domain Eukaryota; kingdom Metazoa; phylum Chordata; class Aves; order Psittaciformes; family Psittacidae; genus Agapornis; species Agapornis roseicollis. The sequence goes on from NDXB01008277.1 coordinate 63,078, forward strand.
AATATAATCTCGGTCTGATATCCAAAATGGGCAATATTAAAAGCTGGATAACAAGCAGGTTATTGCACAAACCTCACTCTTACCAGAAAAAGAAACATTTTTTGCAGAAGAACAGGGATTCACCTCTCCAGTTGAATGTCCAATACTTGCAGCTAAGTATGAAACACCTTTTAAAGAAGGAAATTCAAGGGCTTGTTTTTGTTTTTTTTTTTTTTTTAAACAAAAAAAAGATGGAGAATACACTTTTACTTAAAGCTTAAATGTGATTTCTATCTATATATGTAATGTATATTTTGCTTTGCTTTGTTCAGATAAAAGGATTGAGAAAATTCATAGCCTTAATACCATTGTTCAGAACAAGCCTTGACTTTTTAATGAAATCTCTTTTCTAACACCTCTGACATGCCCAGACTGCCATGATACAAAGTAAACCTTTTAATGCCTTGGGTTAGAGCTTATGTGATTACATAGATGAAAAATGTGTATCATAACATTAAACATGTACTAGACAAACAATGATAGCACAAGCCAAATTAATCCTTTGTTTAGCTCTGCAACAGCTAATTTGATTTTTTATGAATTCAACAGCACAATACCTGTACTTGGAAAGACCAAGATTATCTCGTTTTCAGGAAGTGGCAATCATTATTTAAGTTAACTTCAAAAATCTACATGGATATTAAGGGACAATGAAACACATCTTACTACATGACTACCACTGAGAATGTATACCACTATCATTTTCTAAATTAAAACAGAACAAACACCAAAGTGAAAAGCTAGTGGGACCATTTAGCACACATGAACAGTTACTGAAAACCAGAAAGCTGCTCAGATATGAAAATCTGGACAAAACTACTGTAGTTTAAAAGAACTTGCATGCAATATCCAGCGGTGGTTGAGAAACTACAGGAATAATGCCTTATGGTGAAACAATCCCTTTAAATAACACCATTATAGAGCAGTGCCTTTGAATTTTTTAATGCATTTCTGCCTATAAACCAACAGGTTGACTCCACTGCATACGCCTCAGTTCTCCTTTTTTTCTCCATATAAATCACCATTCTTGTCAGAAATGGCTTCTTGTCAGCTCATAAAAAATACATTAAAACCTGCTTCTTATTTTAACTCTTAGAATTCAATCATTTCCACTGTCAGAATTTCTTGGGAAACAAATGAGAAACATATCTTACAGGTCAAATCTGACCGCATTTAGGCCTTATACCTTATCCACTGATGACTTGTGATGTCCAAGTGTACAAATTCAAATCTTCATCTGTCTCATTCCAATTTGCACCAATTATGGACGCATTATGCAACTGAATAGTGTTTGCTATTTACGATATTATTTCAGGGACAAAGTACATGATTCTATGAAATGTATCGTTTTTACCCAATACATTTTTTGTGCATATGTGTGGTTATAACTTATTTTTTTATTCAGGTATTTACACTCTTATAATGCCAAAACCAGCTGATGTAAACTGAACTGTATGTATGTTCATGCTGTGCTGGTACACATAAAGCAGTAAAATGATACTTGCAGATAAATTAATTTTTAATGTGGTTTTGCCATTCTGCCCAGTAATGAGAAAACATCAAAGAAAAAAAAAAAAAAGCTAGACAAATTACTGCATTTCCCTGCCTTTCTTTCAACTCACTGGCAGCACAATTGCATTAATTTATCACCAACTGTGGGGAAAGACCTTTTTCTCAAAGCACTGTAAAGCCTCAGGTTCCTTGTAAAGGTGATGGAAGTCTTTGGTACTGCACATGCATGTCCAGTGAAGGCACAGTAAATCCCGCAACACTGGATAATGTCCTGCCTATTCTTTGGGTGCAGTGTGTGTGTCCATAGCAGCTGAGCAGCCTGCACAGGGAAGGTGTCACTGCCAGCCATGCATAATGTACATGTTGTGCCTTCACCTTCAAGGTTGTGCGATAAAGGCTGTCAGAACTTTAGCTGCTTTCCAGGAGGTAGAGGTCACAAGCAACAGACCTGTCACATACTCCTCTCCCCATGTTTCAGCTCCTCTCTGCTCATCCATGTGTGACCTCAGCTAACCCTTTACTGAAGGGTTTAATGGCTTCTGGCATCTTCTACATAGCTGAGACTAGTGCCTGCAGCTCTGTAGCCCAACTGTTGCAGGGCATGCGGGACTGATTCAGGTCAGAGAAGAAGCTATCACAAAGGAGATTTTCCTGAACATCACCCATTTGTTTTGTATTTCATAAATATAAGCACTGATTGCCTGAATGAAAAAAAGTATTATGACATTTTCTTGTGGGTAAAGCATGGCAGAATTTACTTTGTAGTACACATGCTCAATATTAATGAACTGAGGCAGCGTGCTAAACAACTCTGCCTGGTGAATTACTGAAAAGGCTACTGTGTTGTTGCAGACCATCACGAATGATCAGGAAGATCTATCTGAGATAGGCTGTAGATGTAGTAGGAGCCTCTGAAAAAGAGGACGACTGCACACAATTACTCTCCCTAGCTTACGTTAAGAAGTTAAAAAACGTCATAAACAAATATTCTTTCCAGGCTTCTCTCCTTCAGCTGAAATTACCCACATATATTATGATTGAAGCTGACAAACTGTTTGCTACGTGGGTGAGATACAAATCTCTCATTTCCTGAAACTGGTGCAAAGAAAGCATGAAAGTCAAGAAGAATAAAAAAATGAACGCAGAGATCTTTAAGAACAACAGACTTTTAAGAGCGAGAGTATTGTAATAAAGGTTTCACATTACTAAGGAAGTTTGAGATGAGAAAAAAAATCACTCATTGAGATACTCCCCAATGCTCCACAATGGACTATCAAATGCCTTCTTCCTCATATTAATGAAAGCAAACCAGTGTTTATAGTATAACTGTACTAAATACCACAGAAGGCTTAAACTCAGTAACAAGTGCACTCCCCATCTATTGTTTTGTACCAAAAATATCAAGTTGGTGGGTTGTCACAAGATGGTAGCTTTTCCTGTGATAAAAACAGTACAATGTTTTATTTTAGTTTATTAAATGTGATTACTTTCCTCTCTCCCAGCCTGTGCAAAATAACACTACTGAAAAAAGAATATCTAGAAAAACTCAAACAAAACCCAGCAATGACTAAACTGATCTCAATCTGTTTCCAGTGTTCCTAGACGTTTGAGATAGTCTGATAACAAAGTAGCTATGCTCTTTGCAGCTGCAGTGGCAAAAATTATATCAGCAACTAAACAACGCTCACCAAAAGCATTTTTGAAATGCCGAAGACTTTTAAACTAACAAGCCCCTTAAGAGGACAAAGATTTCTCATCCTGCATTATCTTAGTGGCTGTGGCAGTCTATGTCAGCGTGTCAGTACAACAACATATTTTGGAAATCTCTGTCCAAGAGATGCACTGACCAACACTGTCGAGAGCAGAAATCTAAATTTAAACAACAAAAATTAATCAAAATCACAGTGCTTGCTTTCTGGGGTGACGGGAATCCATGCAGCTGACACACAGGAAGAAGGAATACCGACCGCTATTTAGTTCAAGTCAAATTTTTGTTGTTTGGGCTTCGAAAACAACCTGGTCATACATGATAATAAGATTCCCAGGGCATACAAGATGTTACTGTGTAGATAAGCAAGAATTAAGAAATGGCTGCTGAGAAGCTCTATGAGGAGCTGCTCAATATAGTCGATTTCTTCCTAATGAACACTTGACATAACCGACTTGTAAAAGACAAGGAAGTAACAAGTGGAAATAATACCTTCCTGAGCAGAACATACTGGCAACACAGCCTTTCACCCCTAATCTCAGTTGAGATTATTAGCTAAATCCAGGAACTGCTGCCATTTCTCAGTTCCTGTGTTCATTATTTTGGTATGACTTGGTAGAACGCTGAAATGTAATTGATAAAATAGTGCTCTCACCACATGAAAAGGCCTCACAGCTCTGTTTCTTTATTCCTTTTGAAATATTATCCTAAACCCGCTATTTCACCTGGATAGAAGAATTTACAGCACATTTAGCAAGCATAGTAAAGGGATGTGCCAGTGAATTCATAATGATATATAATGGTGCTGTTACAACTTAAGGCTCCTGACAGAAGGTAAAAGAGGTCAGGCTCATTTCAGAAGTGTCACTTCCAATCAAAAATCATAATTTGGGCTAGATTCTGGGTTGACAAGGATGATCACAGATGGGGAACTCAAGAGGAGTGTGAAGTCAAGAAGTCAGCCTGTTTCTTATAAGTGAAGAAATGAAATAGTGCCACATGTGTATATAATGGGCTGCATAACAAGAAATAGAGTAATGATTAATGACCTCTTCCTGGTTCTTTTACGAAGCCGGACCATGGACCTTATTTTCCCTAACTTCTTTTTTGAACATAATCCTTGTTTCTTGTACAGCCGAAAGAATAAACCTGCTGGCTGCCAACAGCAGGGACAAAATTTGCAGCAGCGGAAAAATTAGTTCCCATCTGAAGAGTGACATGATGCAAGGCAGAGAGGTCTGTATCTGCAATGTCCTAGTCAGAGATGAGGGCCTCTGCAGCTCAACATATTTGTGGTATGAACTGATCACAGGTAAGCAGCAAAGAGAATATAACAAACAACAGTGACAGCAGGGAATTACAGTTCCTGGGATCCAAGACAGAAATAAAGGCAGGTAGTCTCACCTGTTTTTCCTGTGGCCTTTATGGAATTTTTGCTTTCTGTTTTCCCACAGATAGTAACAAATTATACTTGGCTTTTATTGCAAATCTTTAGGTCATTAAATTTTAATGACAAAGCATACACCTCAGGAACCTGTCTCAGCTCTGGTAAACCACCACAAGAGGCATGATTGTGGCTCTTTTAATACCACCCAACTTTATTCTGAAACATAAAGAACACTTGTTTCTCGTCATCCTAAGGGAACTCCTTAGGCAAAGTTATTTGGAAGCTGTCATTAAACTATGACCTGAATCAAGTAAATTCTCTGATTTCAAGATGTAGAGAAGTTGCCATTTAGACAACTGATGTCATAAGTAACAAATATATCCCAATTTGCTCTTGAAAGGCCTTTCAAGTAAAATCACATTTTGTATTACCACTCAGTCCTGCTCTTTTCTTTAAGTAGTTCATGTGTGACTACAACTGAAATATAATCTAGAGAAATAAAGATAGTTTTTTCCTAAGTCATAAACCAAATAAATTAACTTCTTTTTTTATAGATAAAACCAATGAGAATGTTACTTAAAAGTCACAGAAAGTTTCTCCTGCTTAATGGTTTAAGAAACAAACTCCCTAACTGCATGAGATGTCTTTTTTTTTAGTGAAGAAAATTGTAGTTTTGCCCTCATCCACCATCTAAAATGACACATCTGGTACTATTCTCCAGTTACAGCAGTTTTGCTGCTAAGTTGAACACTTTAATTTAAAAATTAAGAACCACTCCATATTGGTCACTTGAGAAGGAGTTCAAAATATACACACTTGAGAAACTAAGTGAAGGACTGAAGAAATACACTGTAAAAGGAAAATTTCAAAACTGCATTCACAAAAATCTGAGTATTCTTACCCTACCCTATCTTGTAAGCCTTATCTTCTGAGGAAGACTGGAACAGTCCATATTCTTATATGAGAACACCGTGCACTGCCAAAGAAAGAATGATACCTATACCCTTGACACGTATTTTCTGAGGACATAAAATGTAGCAGGCTGCAGAACTGGCAAATGCTTCCCTATACTGAAGTGTCAGAGCTCTTAAGAGATTTGTCTGTGCCCTGTGTGTTGTCTGACAGGAAAGGCACTTCAAGTCCTAAAGCGATCACAGAGATGAATGATGGGAGTTTCAATACTGGGCTGACCTCCACCTGTGTATCTGCAAGTAACAATAATAATGAGCCCAAACAATGATTTTTTAAATTATTTTTTCTTATTTTTTTTACATTTCTTAAGAACTTCTCCAATAAGTAGCTAACGTTAGCATTGACTAGCATGAACCTAGCCTAAAAGACATTGCTTCCTCTTCACGTGGCATCAGGGTAACTGACTACTTTTACAATTTTCTTCTCTCCATTTCTTTGAGGTTTCTTTCCACAGGTTCAATCCATGGTGGTGTGAAGCACTTCATGTTTCAGATGTTGCAAATCATTGCATCCTATGAAGATTCCATAGGCACGCCTTTGTTATTTACGTGTAAAACACTGCTCAACATGAGTAAGGTTTTCAGATCTGTAGGGTATTTCACAGCATAAAAGCTTCACTGCTGAGGCACTTACAGGAATGAGCACTCTAAAAATAGCATCCCAAGGAGAGCACAAAATCAGTTCTGAGGGACAGAACAAGCAGTATGCAACAGCTTAAGTACTGCAATTGAAGAGAGATTATCAAAGGTATTACCTGGAAAAATTTAAGAATCCTACTGTAAAATAATATGTGTAAGTGCAATAGACAGGGCAGCAGTCAGCACACAGGAAGACAACGTACAGGGGAAGGACACTTGAAAATGTTCTCTGGTGGAAACGGTTAATGAGATTAATTTAGATGGGTGAATTCTGACTATCCTAAGGAACACAAGATCCTGCTGTTAGAGACTTTTGCTGGGGAAAAAAACCCTAATCATCCAAACCCTTCATGAATACTGATTTATCTTGACACACACAGAAACAGTAACCAGAGTACTGCTGACTGTGACACAGCTTTTCCATAGTATGAATCTACTTGGGTCCTGAAAAAAAACTCAAGATGACAGAGTGAAAGCAGCAGAAAAAGAATTCTGTTTTTTGTTTCCATTTATGAGGATAACTTGGGAGAGCTGTTTCCAGCATGGTGATCTTGCTGACAGACCTCAGTCATATTTGGTTGTAGTAGCATTCTAGTTAATCTGGTAATGTATGTTAAAATATTTGGTATGGTCAACAATAGCCAACTACCATGGGGTGAGAATACTGCATTCTGAAGAAAGTTCACAGGGATGCCTGAAACTCCTGAACTGAGTAATAGTTCTGGGTGAGAACTGGCAAGATGGGGTAGGCTGTCCAGCTTTAAAGGAAAAAAAAAAAAGGAACTATGGAAAAGTGGTCCTGTGTCTAACAAAATTAGTTCTGGTAAGAGTAAATTTATTTCCTTACCACAGAAAAGGCTACTGAACAGAAACCTGAGTACGTGCACAGTTTCACCTTTTTTTGGATTTTAAAAATTATATAAAACCCTTCCACTAGGCAAACACAAGCAGATCTGAAGATACCTTTACTATGCTGATAACGAACACTCACAGAAAGATATAAAAGATATCTAGGAACAGGCAGAAGCACACATATTGTAAAGGAAATCAGCGAGAAGACATTAGTTCTTTGGCCTGGAGGAGGAAAAAGATCCTTTATAGGGAATCTTTAAAGTTCAGAGATGCCCGACAGGAACATTTCCACAGTCAGCAGTACACAGTTAGAAGTCTGAACCTGATATCCAGAAATCACAGCAGGAATATAAAAGGAAGAATTTAAAAAGACTTCATATAGCATGTATCCACACATGTGCATGTGTTGGCAAACAGCACTAAAAGAGGAAGGAGAGTTGCAGTATGACCCATTCATACCCAGACATGCTATTTTTGTTCCTGCACTTTGAGCAACTGCAGGTGTAGTGTGTGGGAACTGTTAATTTGGGAGCAGGAATGATGACTGCTTTATGGAGTAGGATTAATTTGCTTTGTCACCTTTTATCTCACTGCAGCCCAATACAGGAATACCAACAAAAGGCCATAATAAATCCAACTTTTCCAATGACTACAGTGTTTAACTAGAAAAGTAGGTGACAATGAAAGTCTTACTGGCCATAAGTGCTGCGTTTTCCAGCACTTGAATCTTAGCTCATTAATGTTCTGTAACTTTTCCACATTATCACAATTTGCCTTTATGAACTCAGGGATATTTTCAATACTGGTTTACACCATCTACTCACATACCAGTGCACCTAACTGCTTATTCAAATGAGTATTTTCTTTGAGGAATCTGAAACAGAAATAAATGGCAATGGAAAAGATTAAGTCTAGGAAGAGATGGAGAACTACCTGCTGCCAGCACAAATTGTTTGAAAAAGGTCTTAAATCAGCAGCCATTTCCTATTGCTATTTAGTGTGTGCATTGACAGGAAAATGTCTTTCTCCGCAATATCATAATCATCATCCCCAAATTTTAAGTCATTAATGGAAAAACAAGGAGATAAATACACCTTGAAAATCAACCCACCTAAAATAAAATCTGCAGCACTTTTAACAACTTGAGGAAACAATCAAGACTTTACTTCTCAATCTTTTTTTGATAATGACATAAAAAAACCATGCATATTCTGATATATATAAACATTTACTCACATTGCTTGATTCAATCCTGTACAGTTTCCTCCCAACATGTAGAGTACAAAACTAACTTTGAAGTAAGCGAATATAAGCCTGATGTTTGCTTGTACCAAGGCCTCTATCCACACACTGTGTGGAAGTACAGCGTAAAGAATACGCAGATTACATTTGAATGTTAAGACTTACACTGCTTATGATAAAGAGCTTCCTTTTACGGACTGAGCATTTTACAGTATTTACGGCAGCGTACCCATGACAACAGTTTCCTCGTGCCACCATGTTAATGTGCAACTTTCTCAGGCAAACATACTCCATTATTCCATGCCAATTTCTGCTTTAAGCTCTCAACTGATTAACAAAGGCAAGAGTTTTGTATATTATGCATCATGCACTTTATTTCTAACACAACGCATTAATTATATATATTTTTTAAATGATGGGCACTTCAAGTACTTGGAACACAGCTGCAAGTAACTTCCATTACCTGATCTTGTGATTTCTTTTTCTTCTTCTTTTTTCCCCAGCACCCTGAACTCTCTGCGTCTTTTCCATTGGCATCACCACAGAGTAATCCATCAAGTTCATCTGTTCCCATCTGCTGTCCCTGAGATGTTTCTGCAGCTAGCCTGTATGAGAGGTTCCTTAAAATGCACACACAGTTTTCCACGGTCTGAAAAGTATGACAAACAAACAAAAGAACAAACAAAAAAAAACACAAACCACACCAGGAAAAAAGTTAAAATTCTTCCCTTACTCACTCTACATACAAAGCAGAAGAAACATCATCAAATTTTGCACATAAATTTACCCAGCACAATTCTTATCTGCTCATTTCTGAGCGCTCCCTAGATACCCACAGCTTAAGAGATGTTGAAATTTTTATGGAAACAAATCAGTAGTCTGGACAGTATTTTACCAGGACTTTTTCTACTGTCATTCTCATTTTCATGCTGGAGTCCTACATGAAACAGAAGCCGAGGTATAAAGCCATCAAGAGAGCCTGAACACACAGGGAATGCCAGAAAATCCCACCTCAATGAGCAGAAAATGCTCCAAACAGAAAGTGGCAACAGGTTTTGGGTTTGGTTTGTGTTTTCTTTTCTGGCATGAATTCTATGCCAGAAAACACAAAAATGCAGAAATCAACAGAAAAATTGGATCTGAGTTCTGTTTCACAAGTACTTGTAGCATGACCATACGATGCTTCTTGATTTCCAGAGATAGCACTAGATATGTCAGTCCTCCTGCTTTTATTTCTTCTAGCCAGGCTGCAGATACCTTGTGGGCAGCCTTTCCTTTTCATCTATTTGCTCCCCTAACAGGTTGTGCCTTCTGTAGAAGACACTGACAGGAATCCAGAAACAGAGTGAAACCCAGTGGAGGAAGATTCACTGATAATTCAATATAATTTCTGCAAGTCTAAAAGAAGCTCAGTTTATACTTATCTGAAGCTTCTCCATTTAGTTTGTTCAATTTGGTTTGACTATGTCTAATAAGAAGGATATGGGCCTAATTTTCTGGAGGCAGGGAAAACATAGTTAAAAAAAAAAATGTATCCATTTGTATTTATTTCAGCAATTCTTAATGCTTCTTGGAAGTAAAAAGCTATGGTCACTACATCCCAGCTCCATTAACCCAGAACAAAATGACTGTGAGGCTTTCAGCTCTGTCTTACTCTGCCATATTCACCAGTGAGGTAAACACAGCTGGAGCTTCATTTACTTTCATATACTGTGTGAGCTTATGCCAGGTATGCAGTTGGCACATAGCTTTTGCAAAAAAAATAAGTTCCAAAGATGATACTCAGACTCATCTATGCAGGACTATTTTATTTTTTAGAATGGGTGAAATTTCACAATACACTTGTACTAATTTGACACCCCCAGCCAAATACAAAAACACATGTAGAAATGTGCACGTAGAAAGTGTTCTTAGCACATCTGTCATACCTGAAAGCTTTGCAGACCTCACCGTGACTACGTATTTTTTTAAAAAGTGTGATTTCCCTTTTACTCTTCCATATATGAATTTTATTCACTCTTGCTAACATTTACTTCTGCACAGTGATACTGCACCACAGTTGAAGCTCCATGTTTGTCAATTAGGGTTCTAAACTTTAATTCTCCTTTTTACAAATAATAGTTTTCACACTTAATTCTCATTATGTTGAAAACAAATCAGTAGAGTCCACTGCAAGGACATTACCTCAAACTGAAAACCGATAAGCAAACTTTCAAGGCTCAAATGCAACCAATACCTTCTTCGCTATGGTGAACTCTTATGCAAGCTGGTTCTAAACACACAGTTGGGCAGACTTCACTCCTTCTTGATTTGTGCCTTTGAACTTTCCAGGGTCCTTGTATTCCTTATTCCTTTATCAGTTTAATTGTAAGGAGACTAAATATCAGTTCACTAGTCTTTCTACTTTAATAGATGAAATTAAAATTATGACCAGCAACTGTCAGGTAATCATGTCTAAGTCATTAATTTTTAACACTTTAACTTGAATTAGCATAGCTTTTTCTTATTACGTATTTACAAGAAACAAGGCTGCTAAGATGCTTGTAATGCTGCTATAATTTATGCACTCCTGTCATTCTTCATGTTGGTCAAGTTTTTAACAACGACTCTGCATGTGCTTGCATCTGCCATCCTCTTTCAGAGCCATTGGGAGCAGAGACTAGTTTTTCAGCATTTCAGTTGTTAGTATTACAAAATTATCTAACAGGGCAATTGTCATGTTACTTGGAAAACAACATGTATAACTTCACAACAAAGTTCAACTGTTTTGTTAAAACAGCACAGTTTTTGAAACTAGATAACAAGTGATATAGAGTTGAATATTTTAATTAAATTACATTCTAATTTAGACAGGAGGTTAAAAGTACTGAGGCAGGCAGAATAATTTCTCACATTTCTTCATTTTTTCCTTCATATATGTCTTAGCCTGTAGTTTTTCCAAGTCATTCCAGATAGGAATATAAACAAAATAGTTTATTTTAACAATAGGAAGCAAAACAGGAAGCTTACTGTGCTCCTTATTTAGGCTTCTTAACAGTGAAACAGTGCAGCATCACACAGTACAAACCTCTCGTAATTCCCCTCTCTGCCCGCTAAATTGATATGCAAACGTTACCTATTTGGCTCAAGCTAATGATCAGAGAGTTCTGGAGAGTATCACTCTCCAATCTATATAATGCAGAGAGGTCCATGGGCACCTATCTGTGAAGGATCACTTGGAAATACAAACCCAGTAGGCTTTAGAACTGCTGCATAAAAGGTTGCTCTCCTCTGAAACTGAAATCTCTCTGATTCTTAGGGGTTTGCAAATGGACCAAGGTTGCTCTGCTGCAGCAATGGCAATTAATTTAAAGCTACCCTTTTTCTTCTTTTTCGGGAATACTTTTTCTTCTTTTTCTGGAATACTTTAGTGTATTACAAATGTTCAGTTATAAATGCTTGAAGTCTTTTTCATTTGACAGTGTCTTTTACCTTTGGAAAAGTCTGTTCATATCCTAGTACTTTCAGAGAAATAAAGTTGACACAAAAATACATCTTAAAACAGTTATTACTGAAGGCATTAATTAATCCTCTTAAAAAAAAAAATGTTGACAGTAATGCCAAACAGGCCATTAACTGTTTGTTGGTTTGCTTTGTAAGCCTACATTACTGTTATTAGCTCTGTCTCATATGCAATACTGAAAAATCCACTTTAAGGTAAACCTGGCAGAGCAATATAAAGAACTTTACATGGAATATGACATATTTGCTCTTCTTAAATAAGTAGCCTCTATTCTCCCTTAGAAGTGAGAGGATGACATGCTTACTTGTGCACGCTACACAGGCAGACACAAATCCAATACTTAGCACACAGAAAACCACAGCTCAACAGAAGGAAAAGAAAAAAGATTGGCTAAATTATGCTTTGCTAAAGCATCTCCCGCACAACACATTTTTTTGTAAAACAACCTGTCACTTTATAGCCCTGATGTACCCTGAATACCTGGATCCCCTGCACTTGAAAAGACAAAGATGACAAACCTTACTATCAATTTCACTGCTCCCCAGAGCAGACTGGATCACATACAGCAATGCATCCGTCAGGCCATCACACTCTCTCATTCTTCTGCGGGCCTCCTCTCCAGCAGAGCTGACATTCCTGCAAGGCAACAGCAAAGGTCACCACCTGCACAACTGTCCTACCCACCTCTCCTCCTGAAACCTTCTCACCATTAACATACAGATAAAACATTTGGTTTCTGGTCTCCTTTCATCAGTTCAGAGCTGTGAATAATGAAGACAGCTGTGAATGAGCTCAGGAAATGTAACAGAGGGGAACAAATGGAAGTCATCAGGTACTCCACAGGAAGGGTCAGAGAGGCCAAGCAGCATGTGCCCACCTGAGCAGTGAGGCTCACAGGCTGCTAAAATCTGGAGAAAAGCTCATAATTTTTCTTTCCTTTTCTTTCTTTTTCTTTTTAAGTAGTGAAAAAGTGTATTTAAAATGTGCATATGTACATATAAATCAGGCTTAAAAAGTCTATAGAGGTTTTGTCAAGGAAATCTCTTGGGATTTGAAGAGCCCAGTAGTTAGGGCTCTTAACCTGAGACAAAAATGCTATCATAAACCACCTGGTGTTGCTTGCTTCTCATCTGACATGAGTGTTTCCTTTTCTCTCTCATTTTGAGAGGACATTAATCCTCATCTTCTCTTTACCTAGTTATTCACAGGTTGTTTTACATTGCAAAATTTAAAACCTCAGCCTATTATAGTAACTGTGCTTCTCAGAGGGCCTTGTCAACACATTGATAAAAACACAATTAAAACTAGATTTACTGCATAACGTGTCATAAAGTTCAAAATATTGCTATATAAAGAAACAAATATATATGTACTTGCTACCAGCAAGTCTCCCTGACACATTCAAATTTACACAGCAATTTTGATTTGGAAATAGTTGAATTAGCAATCTCAGGAACAGGGTGAAAGTTTTCATATAGTCTCCTTCAGTAGGGGAAGACAACCATCTGGCATTGGCCCATTGATTATGACATTTTCAAATGCATTAAGGATGGAATAAGGATGAGAAACTTTGGAGGGGAGAACGAATTTGAGATGGAGGCCGGTGAGATGACTAAAGGATAGGTTTCCTTTCAGTTCTTTTTTTTTTTTTTTTACTCTAATTCATCCTGTTCAGCCTCCCTATAACCTAAAAACCAGCATTTCCATTCCCCCAAGACACTTAAGAGTTTTCCTGATCAAGTAATCTTACAACTGGACAATTTCCCAGTCTCTCCAATGCAGGTTCCTAATTGATTCTGCTCCCTAAACACACATGATTTTCCATCTATACTTGCATCCCTACAAAGTTCTAATTAGTTCTGCTGTCTACACACAAACTGCTTCAATTAATTCAATACCATTTCCTTTACCTCTGAAGCCAGCCTGACAAAAACCAGCCCTGGAGCACTAGAATGAATTCCCTTATTTCCTAGCTCGCAAGCATGAACAAATTCATGCTTTCCATTCTCCTTGAGACTCCCAGGTTCACCACATATCATTACACACCAGAAGTGTGCCCTTCATAATGGCTTGCAAGTTTTGTGATGTCTTCTGGTCCATGAACTCTGCACTTCCTTCCCCCTTTTCTGCTGCTTAACAGCAGCTTTTCGCCCAGTTCATGCAGAAACCCTCTTCTGTCATACAGGAACTGGGGTCTGAAAAGCATCAACTGGAAAAAGTCTTTCATTGGCTCTCCCTTTGAAGTGGTGGAAACCTTCCAACTTCCCTTTGGATGACAGAAATCAGTAGGTAAAATTACAGTGCATGGTTTTCCCAAAACAGTGCCCACACCCCATATTTGCAGGGCTGCAGACTCTGCCTACAGTTTATTTTTAGTAGGCTATCCCCTTACAAAAGGCAGTAACTTCATGTGAAATTCTGGAAGGGCAGCACATATAGAAAAAGCAAAATCATGGATATGAAAAGCCCGTTGTGGGGTGGGTGGAAAAGGGCGATCAGAGGACTTCATTCATTTAAAATTCTAATCTCCCACCTCCAGCCCTAAAAGAATAACTGCACAAATTACAACACGAGGGTGCTGAGGAATTGTTCTTAGCACATCCCCTTTCCTGGCACTGCTACATATATATCTAAAAAAGGAAATATTACTGAATCTTTTTAATGAGAACTAGATGCAGCAGTCTATACTGATGTAATGTGTCCAGGCTTCTTCATTTTCTGCAGTTACATATATTGGGTGTGAGCTTTCAAATTATATAGACTTATACATTAGCAGAAGCAGGCAGAAAAATTCTTCATGATCTTTTCATTCAGGCAGTTTCTCCTTCGCTCTAACCATGTCACCTTGACTCTTCAGAGCATGCAGAGGCTGGAAGCCTGTCAGTTCCTTTCCAGATTCACCAGAAACTCCTCCTCATCAAGACAGCAATGTCAACCTTATAGTCCCTGAGCTGTGAGCTGTCTGCCTCATTCATTTCTAGCCAAACAAAGAATATGAGGACACTATACAAAGTAATACAGACACACTAGGCACGCATCTTGCACAGACAATATATTTCCTTGCCATGTGTGGAGGAAACGTCAAATTCAGTTCTTCTGTTTATCATCCTTCTTATGCTCCTGCTGCTTCTGCAAACCAAGAGGTGAGTATACCAAATTCCCATGACTGTTTTTCCTTTGTTTTTAAAAAAGTCTCTGTCTAGTTTCTGCACTGACTCAGCTACTCCAGCCCTCCCCAGACCTGGCATATTTATTTACATGGGAAACAGCTTAAAACCCAAGACAAATCCAAACCTTGCATCAACATTTTGGCAGAAATAATAATTTGATTACTTAAAAAGAAGTACTTCCTATTAGCTTACTATTCCCATTCCACCTCTATTGATGGAATCATTGTTAACAAACCTTTCACAGAAGGTCTCTAATTTCATCATGTTCAACCTATGTAATTCTGTGAAACAGAAGCAAGCTCCAGACTATATAAGCTGTCAAAGAAAATATGCTGCCATCTTAATTTTCTTATTTCTCACTGTTAACTGGAACATACTGTACCTGTCAGTGTGACAGGGAGTAAGACATGATTTGTCATGTGTGAATTTACAGGTCACTGTGCAAACCTTAAACTGGAGCACTAGTATTACCTAATGTTGGTAAAATGTCCCACTAAGTAAATACATATTTCTCCAGTGTCAGTCTCCAAACAATGGATCACATTTTCTTGATTTTTGACAAGATGCAGAGATACAATGGACAGGTTTTCAAGAAAAAAATACTTTGCCATCAGAACAGCAGTTCAGCAAAACCTTGACTGCCTGGTAAATTTTGATTCTTTGTGGAAATTTTATTCACAGGGTATATGTGAGGTATAGGCTGATATTCTGAATCTAACTGTACAAGAAGTCCTTTAGATCTCTATACTCCAGGAAAATTAATTTTATCTGGAACCCAGTCACACAGGTATACCAAGAATACAGAGTACTGAAGAATAATTCTCAGCTTAGTCAGAAGGTCCCACTCAGACCTCCAAAAACCTCCAAACATAAATACCTTCTCAGGAGAAGAACACTAAGAACAGATAGAATAAGAGCTCAGACCTATGGCTCATCAAACTGCTATTTTATGAACAAATGGAACACTGATAATAATGTAGGAATGGAAAGAGAATTACAATAACCCAGCTCCAGTTTTATGGGAAGATATGTCACAGCTATCATGTCATCACCTGATTAACTAACAGCAGGCATTATCCTCCCAACACACATAGGGGTGTCAATCCAGTGCTCTATGGGTATGAAGCATGCAATATGAAGAACATGCAACACGTTCCTGATTCTTATCAACCCTGACATTTACCCTAGCAATTCAATATAAGTGGTGGAATTTGAGGTAGGGGAAGATGGGTGGTGCCAAGTAATTTCTCCTTTAGGGTCATTTTGCACAGACTTATACAAACTGTGGGAAGTTTTGAGCAAAATTCTTACTGATCTGGGATAGCTAAGTTCACCTGCCTTATCCAGGGAAGGGACATTTAATTCTATGGAAAGATCATCCATAAAGTTAGTGTGCTTCTGAGAAACACGCCCTCTGGATATGGGAACATTTAGGAAGCTGTTGACATTACTCCCAGTGGCAGTTCAATAAATCTCAAAGACAGTATTTAGCAAAGATGAAGTGGAGAAAGGTTTCTTCATCAAGGGACCATGTTAAAAACAGAAAGCATGTTTGATATCTAGTATATGTAATATTTTTTGCTATGGATTGAGGTGATGCAAAAATGGACAAATACAAGAAGGACAATAACCTATATCAGGAATGCAGAAGTTTTCTTCGGCATAAAACTTCAGATCATCCAAAGTACACCTTTGTTCCAAAATGTCTTGTGTAAGAGGGACTAATCATAACAACCTCAAACTTTTTCATCCTTCTACTTACCATAATAGCCATCAAAAAGAGATTTTTCACAGAAAAATAACAGAAAGAGGGAAAAGTTTATGTAAACTAAGAATTCAAAAAATTCCACCAGTGTTGTAGAAACCATGTTTATGTTTCTCTGAGGAGAGACGGAAAAGCTGTCAGAAGAATACTGAGTATGCAAGTTGCAACTGACGTGCTAAATACTCATCTTGAAAAACAGAAATACCAATATCTCCAATACCAGTCTCCTCTACATGTGCTCTTTTACATGCTGCGTATTTTTAGTTCTATCTGACTGACTAAACATTCTCTTTCAGGGACAGAGCCTTGTCTCAGCAGCAAGCTGGCATCTCCAGCACCACCACAAGCTGAAGTGAATGGTGATGCTGATATCAGTTGGTCTGCAGTGTAGCTGATGATCACATAAGAGCTATTACTTTTTCTTTGTACTTCCAGCTGTTTCAATAAGCATTCAGGATCTTCGGTGCATGGGTCTAATATAGTAACTCAAACAGGAAAAAGAAACAACCATCATTATGCACACACCCAGCAACTGTGTTCATGGTCATCATCAGTACCTTGACAACTACACATTTTAAGGGCTTTTTGTACTGGAGTAGTCCTTGAGTCACACTGGCTTATCTGTAAGTACTCAGTGCAGCCTTTGGACATACAGTAAATAAATTAGCTGTAGTAGTTATGGTTACAGCTGTACCTTTTAGACAAATTTTACTTTTTCCATCATTCGCTGTACACTAAGCCTTTTTTTTTAAATCATTCCTCAGTGGTAAAAACTAAAAGAGCTGATAAGAGTAGCGTTTCTCAGACAACATACAGATTTAAACAAGGCAGTGAGACAAAAAATAAGAAAACACAAGATGGTTAATGTTTATTATTAAGAGTTTCTAACTGTTGGGATCTGCCAGAGATCCTCCTTGCAATTTTGCCCTATTTGAATGACAGTTCTATGCAGTATTGGCAAGACTTTTTCTTGCTAAATGTTGTTAGCCTTCTTTATCTATACGTTCATCTTCAGAGGAGTAATAATTTACCAATCCTGCATGTGGATTAAGAATAACACAGGTTTTGAGGCAGATTCTCTCTTATTAATTAGCATATCCAAGCTGTAATTAAAGAAGCAAGACCATTTTATAACAAGGAATTTGGCCCCAGATCTTTATCTCTTAGGTATTCGTTTCACTTTACAAGCATACTTTGCAATTAGACAAACACCTGATTGCACCTCATGTGCATTCAGTCATGGTTATTAACTTTCTTATCAAATGCTATGACAATGTCATTTAGCTTTGATTATTCAGCGATAGCTTTCCTTTTCAAAACACCAGAGCAATTAACCTACCAAGTCAAGCACTCAACAGGTAGCTTTTACTGCTGGGCTTCTGCATGTCCAATCCTTACGATAAATGCACTGCTTATAATGACTGCTCTGTGTGATCAGTGAAGCAATTGACTTCTAACAAGTCTTGGCTATTTTGATATATTTTGAAGAGATTTGTGGTGGAAGAGAACAAAAGCTGCAATAAACATCTTAAAAGAACTTGTCTCCCTAGAAACCCCTAAACAAAGTCAAAATTCTGTGCATAAAATATTTTTGGTAAGGTTCATGGTATAATCAACCATAGCCTCATCTGAAAGAAACAAAAAGTATTTCTAACTCCCCCTCTCCTCTTTTGCTATGTATTTTTGTTTGAAATGCATCTTCTATTTAAATAAAACTTAAAACTTCTATTTAAATACAGAATTACATATTGTGAATTCAGGAAATGTTTTCAATTATGGTATAAAAAAAACCACCTGCAGGAAATTTCTGATCTGGTATTTCGTTTCTCTGATAATTAGTATTTGGCTCCATAAAAATAATTGCACTCATTAATGCTCAGCTGTTTATGTATCTACTGCTTTTAATGCATTACCTGTAGGTGGTGAAAAAGCCAGTTTGACCAGTGTTCATTCAGCTGGTAAGAGCTAAAATACTGTGCCACTTACCACCCTTGGGAAGAAGCTGCTGTGGTGCAGACTCTGCAGGTCATAATGCGAACAGCTTATAGATGTCAACGTGAAGACATTTTTCTCCATTTAGAATTGTAACATTGTGAAATAGAGCTCTGTATGTATTAAAGACCTATTGCACACAAGCATGGTTTGGTGTGGTGTGGTGGCACCAGCCAGAAGCCAAGCACCACACTGCTTCTCATTAGTGCCCAGAGACTGCAGAAAATATGGAGATGAGGAAAAGCAGACTTCTATTTTCAGCAGTCTTTCCTTTTTCTTCTTTATTTGAGGGAGCACAATAAAATGGCCAATCCAAGATGTCTGAATGGCTGACTTTTCCATTGAAAAACAAAGGTTGCATGAACCCCCTATGGCAGGGGGGGTTGGAACTAGATGATCTTAAGGTCCTTTCCCCAACCATTCTATGATTTTATGAATTTAAATGAAAAGATGTTAGGCATAATAATTCAACCATTACTTTTGTTTCAATGTACAACGCACTCAGCCAGTAGCACTTTGCAGAACTTAGAAGATGATCAAATGAATCTCTAATGATAGTGTCCAAACTCTTCACTATTATCTAACTAAGCCATAAGCACAGTGTACAGCCTCCTATTTTAAACCACTCTGGTATCTCATGACTGAAAGAAAGTAAATATTAGCATGTTTAAAAATGCTATAAACTATAGCAAACCATAATGAAATACAGAGGTAGTAGATATAGGAATAAATAAGATACACTAGGAGGAGTCAAAAGGGCTGATTCACAATCCTACCTTCGTACTTTGAAGATTAAATGCATAACCAATAAGCATGTTAGATAAGCGACAGATTGATAGTATGTATTTCAGTTTCAAAAAGACTTTTGACAAGATCTCTAATGAATGCACTTTAATGAGACTAAGCATCCATGGGAAGATGGATAGGTAAATTGTTAAAATAAAGCAAAATAAATGATCTGGTTTCTTCTTCCCTGGTTACCTACTCCGGTCACTGTGAAAACTCAAAAATATTATGTCAGATGTTTCAGTATTGTAAAGTAGTCTGTCCTGATTTTGCATTTTTCAGCTAAGCTTTTTATCTTATTCAGAACAAAACCATTGGTCAGACACAAACGGTTTTCAATTAACCTCATTCTACCGACTATTTATCAGATTATTTTCTTCAAATGTTCACAAATTTGTCTGTTTTGATGTTCCTTAATTGCTTTCCTCTACATAAACTGTTTAAACAATTTCTAAACCGTTAAAATTCAGGTTATTTGTTCAGCATTTCTGTGTCTACTTTCTTCCTCCACTAAGAGATGAAGTCTGTTATTTGTTCTTTTTAGTCCTATGGTAAAGTCTCTGACTTGCATGCATCCCCTTAATTTTCTGTAGGCTATATTCTCAGGAAAA
This sequence comes from Agapornis roseicollis, assembly GCA_002631895.1. Lineage (NCBI taxonomy): Eukaryota > Metazoa > Chordata > Aves > Psittaciformes > Psittacidae > Agapornis > Agapornis roseicollis. Next base: position 83,254 of record NDXB01008277.1, read on the forward strand.
ACTTGGCATCACAACTGTGTTCATAAGAACAACTGAAAAGAGGCTGGCAAAATGCTTTACAGTTCAGAATAAGCATTCAAGAAATATAGTATCTGTAAAAACAGTCTTTTACTAAATGTTTTAGACTAATGTTTAAGAATATTTTTCTGACTGTATTTATCAACATGACTTACAACTGAGACCACTTTATAAAATCCTTTGAATGTAATTTCTCTAACATAATCTCAATTTTGTAAAGTAAAATCACCTTCCTGCAGCCAAAATTTTAACATATATGACAGCCAGGGAAAAAGATTGTCTTTCATACCTGAAACTTGTGAAAAGAAATTTAAGTTACTTCATACAGCATATGAAATTTCTTGCCATTCTGATGTCTTTGACCTTGTTTTAGTAAACCAAAAAAATAATACTAAAAAATCATAACAAAATCTTTCAGTTTTGACAGTTCTTTCCCCTTAACTTATTCCCAGCATAGTTCATGCACTTTTTAGGGATACTCAGAAGCCACTTTTCTGTACACACAGAAACCAGACTTGATTATGATGAAAGTGCAACTTCAGAATCCAACATGGGGTCAAAATGCATTCCTGACCTGCTTCCAGGTTTTACCTGAAATTGTCTAGTGCTTGCAGGCGCATCCCATTTATAGAAGATATATTTGCTTCTAGAGTAATAGGAAAGGACCAGACCATCACATAAAACTAATGTCAAAAATAAACATGACACTTTTCCAAACAGAGCAGTTTGCCTGTTTAAAAAAAACCTCCTAAACCAAAATAGCTGCGAACAAGTTCCACAAGTATAGTTTTTGGAATTAGAATAAAAAGCAAAAAACAAATGCCAAACTCAACAGAAAACATACTTCAGGTTATACTTCAATTGTTACCTGTTTTTCTTTCTTAAAATACTAGTTAGTGCATCCTTTCTTCCCTCTGTCATGAATTATGAACCCAAGAAGTCCTGAGAGTTTGTATTCTCTGGAGCCATCCTCTGCTCCACTTCAATAAGGCACATAGAATTGGCTCTTCAACATGCTGAGAAGTCTTTGCTGAAAGATTATGGCTGTGCTATCCCACAGAAGCAAAACCAAAAGCGATTCAAAGCCTAACATCTGCATTTTAACTTCCAGAGTCATTTGACTATCTTGGATTCTGGTGAGTCCCAACTGTTGTCCGTACATTCTCTTAAATGTCCATTATAAAAGCAAAAATATTTTAATTAGTAAACTATAGGTCCCTATCTTGCTCACGTTATTACCTGGGTATCCTTTTTGGTACATACGTACAAACAAAACACAGAGTGCTAGTCTCCTAGACAAAACAGGCAGTTTAAATATCGAATGAATATCCTGGAAGAGACTCCATATGCCAAACAGACCCACTGGCAATATATTTGAAAGATCTCCTAAAGTTTCAGTCACACAAGTTCCATTGAGATCAACCAAGCCTGTGCAGTAGAAAGTCCTGTGCCACAGCTTAAACAGGCGAGGTTTAGACTGGATATAAGGAAGAAATTCTTTACTGTTTAGGGTGGTGAGGCACTGGAATGGGTTGTCCAGGGAGGCTGTGAATACTCCATCCCTGGCAGTGTTCAAAGCTAGGTTGGACAGAACCTTGGGTGGCACGGTTTAGTGTGAGGTGTCCCTGCTTATGGCAGGGGTGTTGGAACTTGATGTTCTTAAGGTCCTTTCCAACCCTCACTATTCTGTGATTCTATGATTTGATAACTATCAAATTCCTTCTACAACATGACACAAAAAGACATCTGTGATTTAAGTACAACCCAGCAATTTTACAGTCAACTGGCCAGACAGTTACATACTCAAATAAGCAGACACTTTAAAATGGTGACAAGCTAAACTGAGATCTCCTAGTTTGGCTATATAAGAATGTGAGTGTGTCTGTGCAAACACAAAAGCTGTATCTTAAAAAGGGGGAAGTAGAGCTTATTTTATACATATTAACTCAGAATAGCACCTGTATGAAGGCAAACTATTTTAAATCTTTGGACAGGATCTCATGATACTTTGGTTTCTCACTGTTAGACAAGCATTCTACTTAGGCTAGATGACAATTCAGATATGACTTTCTAGTTGTACAATTATGAAAATAAATAATGGCATTACAGATGCATTCTGGGTTCCATTTTGATGTAAGATTCTATTTTTTATATTCTAATTTTCACTTTTCCATTTGTTATGCTGATTTTTAAGTTGACACTGCCGTCACTAAACCAAGCCAAAGAGTTTTGGATCAGGTATTACAATATATTCTATATTCCTCCTATATACTTCGGTAGGCACCTAAGCTGAGTGTGTTTGCATGTGTCCTTCAGTTTGAAACATTTAAAGGAATTATTAGTAATGTAGTTCTCAGGTCCTATAATCAAAATATTGGAAAGTTACATAGTTCTTTTGCTTTGGTTTTAGAATTGTCCTGGGTTCAGCAGTTGCAGTCAGTTTTTCTTCTCTTCAGTAGCTGGTGTTTTGACTTAGCCCGGGAACAAGGCTGATAAGGCTGATGTTTTTGGTTGTTGCTGAGAGATGTTTGCCCTGACCAAGGACTTTGTGAGCCTCATGCTCTGCCGGGGAGAAGGGGGGGCCGGGAGAAAGGAGGGACAGAACCCAAATTGACCAAAGAGGTATTCCATACCATAGCACGTCATGCCCAGGGGTAATTGGGAGTTACCCGGAAGGANCCAAATTGACAGGTATTCCATACCATAGCACGTCATGCCTGGGGGTAATTGGGAGTTACCCGGAAGGAGGGGGAACTTCCCGGTCGGGCTCGTTTTTGGCGTGTGGTATCGTACCCTCTTCCCTTGTTTTCTTTGTCATTGTTATTATTGTTGGTGATAGCAATAGTGCTTTGTGTTGTACCTTGGTTACTGGACTGTTGTTATCTGACCAGTGGGAGTTCTTCGGCCCATCTTCCCTCCCACTCCTCTGGGAGTGGGGAGGAAAGGGGGGTGGGTTGAGTGGATGAACGTGCTGCCTGACTGGGTTCAAACTACAACAAGAATCAAGTGAAAAGGAGTATCCCCAAAATCAGACCGTAAACGATGTATATAGGTATGTTTAGCAGAGTTATCAGTCTGAAAATCCTATGAATAAAGATTAAGCTCCAAGAAAAAAAACGAAAGCAAACAATGATTTGCAATGAGCAAACCTGGAGGAACAAACAGGATAATGATTCCTCAAGTAAGATGATTCCCCTAACCTACAAAGCAATCTCCATGTCACATCTGAGTGCCTTTCTGCATCTATTTTACAGTCTTGAAAAAATATTAGCAGTGTGGAGTCTTAAGAAGAAAGGATGGTAAATCAGCTTTCGTTGTTGACTAATCAGATGATCACAATTAATTACAACACCAATCAGTTCACTGGATTATTAGGTTCATCTTTTTCTGATCAGCTACTTACAAATTTTAATACAGAGGATAAGAAGTCACAAAGCAGAACACTCAGCAGAGTATTAAAAAGCATGAAATGCTATTTTGAATTAAACAAATTAACTTAAAGCAGAGCACAGAAAAGTAGAATTCAACTGCTTTTCAACTGAGTGTATATTGATACTATCAGTGAATTGATTGCTATAGAAATCTCTCCACCTGGAGTCTCACAAACCTGAGAGGAGCCTTTCTCCTCTATCAAACTAAAAATTCTTATAAAGGCTGTCTTACCTCGTCTTTCTCCCCATTCCTAGTCTAGACTAGTTACTAGCATATTAATTCTACCTTTTGTTTTACTGTCATTATCCAATGCTCTATAGTACATATAGCATTTCCTTCACAATTTTCATCTTTGCATTTCAAAATTCATTTATTATTTGCTTATGTTATTTCTTTCTAGTTACATTACTCATTATATGATATTGTTCCTGTGATATTGCATTTTACTATTTCTAGAATAATCTCTCCCCTCAATTTCCTTATTTTTATACTTTAACTCCATTATAAACATCAGGGTATCTCTGCTGCTTCTCACTGATAATATCCCAGTGTGTTATGTTTTTTTAAGCTAAATACCTGCAAAAAAAATCCCATTACCCATAAATTGCCTAATAATAATAATAAGAAAAAAAACAAACACCCCGCCCACCAAAAAAAAAAACCCAAAAAAAAAAAAAAAAAAAAAAAAAAAAAAAAACCAAATCCAAATAACTA
>NDXB01008277.1:88670-122159 GCA_002631895.1 Agapornis roseicollis
AAAACAAAAAAAAAAAAAAAAAAAAAAGAAGAAGAGTGGGATGAGAATTATACAAACTGAACACCCAAAGTTGAGAGCTGGTTTCAAGTACAAAGTTACAGATCTGGGGCAATCTTCAGCCCCAGTCTCTTGAAATCTCCTACACTAAGGGATTTCTGCAGTTGTGGTAATTCTTTAGTTGACAGATAAGCATTCCCTGAGTGACAGACAGTCATAAGACTTGCCTTTGTGTGACCTCCTTTTACAACACATCCAGTGTACAAACTTCACCTCTAACACAGTGCTTTGACTGCAGTAGTGTTATGCTTGGGAAGACTTTAATCCTTAGCATGCTTTGTGTGCCAGTCAGAGACCAAATCAGCAAAAAGGTAATTACAGCTTATAAAGGTGTCTGTTCTTTCATGAATAAACACTCACTCTAATTTTGTAATTATTATTTTACCATTCTCAGGTAATTGTCAGTTACTCAAAAACATTGCTTCCTCTGCTACAGTGCAAATACAATTCCTGGAATTACAGTAGAATATCTTACACGAGGTATAAAGACTGCAAGTTATTTAATGCAACTTTAGAAAGCTCAGTGCTTATTCCCTAGCTCAGACATTATTTCCATTGCCAAATCTTACTGAAATAAGCATGTTAATACCTAATACTAGGGGATTTTTGTTTTTCTTCCTGAACAGGTGCCTCTGGTAAAACGACACTCCATCAGGATGGTAACTGGATGAATCAAGTATCACAATGTTCCAGCTCTTTGTGCTTGAGTTATCTTCCTGGCCAGACTGGGAGGAATATTAAAGGCTCATGTGATCATAACTGATAAACTACCTGTCTGTTTTGCTCAAGATGATTAACTTACGGACACTGCACTGAGAAAGGCAGAATTAACATGCAATTTATTAAATATGCTTAAAGTCATTACTACCACTTCTGTGTTATTTGATTTACTTCATTATTTACATACCTACCTACTCACCTGCCAGCTTTACGTACCAGTGCCCATGGCCCAGGACCATGCACTGACATGTAAAGGACCTGTCTGCTGCTGAGCCTGAAGTCTGCAATGCTGCAGTGGTACTAGTCACCAGCACTGTTTCTGTCTTGTTTGGATTTCCTGCCTCAGCCTTGGAGCTGGTTTGATCTACTGCTGCTGCCTGATGCACACTGAAGTGCCAACAGGACCCCAATTTCATCTCCCCAACTCTGCTCCTCTGTCTGAGACTGCTGGTGAGGGCACTGCAGGTCCATGTTGCATTCACCCTCACCTCTTGGCTGGGAGACTTTGGGGAGCAGTCCCTGCTCCTGCTGCTCCCTGACACAATTCATTACATAGCTGACTCTCAATTTTACTTTTCTGGATGTGATACTCCTCTTTCCATTCCTAAAGCCCCTGAAGACTGAGCATCGCTTTTGGTTAAAGGTCTATTATTCTGAATGCCCTAAGTGCTGCATACTTAACTGGACTAGCCTGACATCATAACCCTCCACAAGTGCAAAGTATATAGTCTCCATCCAAGAGACCCTGCATCTCAGCTCCTTAATAAACCAAAAGCTGTAAGTATGTCGTATCATGATCATTTTACCTAAATTGTTGCTCTCAGCATCAAAGTATTCAGCCATTCAACACCACTGTAATGAGTGTCACCACCTCTCTGAGAATCTCCATGGAAAGCAGAACCCTGGCAGGTGGAAAGCACGAACCTCAGTGTTTACCCACACCTTCTGTGGCTGTGCTGGGCTGCTCTAATTACTGCCTCTGCCAGCCAGTGGTACTGCTGTGACATCTGCAGCCAAAGCCACTTGAACACATGTAAGCTGAGTGCTGGAGTTTTCAGTACACAGTGAAATCTTTCCTCAGAACATGTATAATTAGACTGAGTTGTTAACATTTACAATTCAGATGGCAAAATCTCATAAACCTGCCTTTGCTATTTGCTCTACCCTCTTACAGTAATCATTTCAGGATGCCACCTGCCTGCTTCGCCCGAATTTTCCCAAATAAAAGTGCTTTAGGCCACTTGGGCCTTCAATTTATACAGTCATAACCCAAACTCCACTTGAAGAGTGGCACTACAACCTGCCCCAGAAGATTCAGGCAGCCTGTCATACTGTAAACTTGCTTCAGAAATCCTCCCTGTTAGCTGAACGAAGCCTGACAGCCAAAAAATACTGCAGTGCCAGAGAAGTTGATTGCTACTATTAATACCCAGAAAGAACAGCAGTAACGAGCACAAACTCTGAAACTACTTCAACTATCAAGTGCAACCATCTTTAGCCCAATGATAAAGTAATTCTGAAATAAACATAAGAGACTTTTGGAAATATCTCAGTAAAAAAGTTCAGAGAACTCCAGAAAAATATGGAGGTATCAACGACATTAAAAAATAACACCTAAATGTTGTATCAAAGTTATACCAGTTACTGAATTAATTTTCATTAATTAATGAAAAATCCACTGGGTTTCCCTTATCTCTATTCCTTCAAAAAATGTAATATTAATATTTTCCATAGAATTTCAAAGTTTGATCCCAACTTTGAGGGATTTAATTGATTTTTAGAGACTTGCAAATGGCCCTTTAGACACTGAGTAATGGTCAATATTTTTTTCTGACTAATTTCATCTTCATGTAAAAAAATGTGAACAGCAGCTTGTAACTGCAATTCTGAGATAGTCTATTTAAGTAAACATCTTATTACATACATTCAATGTCATAACTCTGCATTTCAATTTAAAATCCCATCAAAACATCAGTTACTAATTCACAAAACTTTATTTATTTCATAAACTGTTCTATGACTTAAAATTAGCCCTAACAGAAATTAAAAGAAAACAAATGAATACCTATTAACCCACACTACTATAACTGAAAAAAAAGATGTTTCAAATGGAAATCTTTCTCTAGCTGCTTGGCTGACATTTGAAAGTAATCATACTTGCAATTGCTAATCAGTTCATCATTATGGATTATAAAGAAATTCAAGCACTAAAAGCTTCAGTAATACCCAAACTGAGTTGGCCTCTGCAATTGCAATTGAAGCCCTTTTACAGAACGATCATGGCACATTATCCACACTGTCACTTTTCACCTCCACAGGACTCATGCCACATCTACTGCACAGGATGGACTTATGTCATGTAAATCAGAGTTATGCTGTAGAAGGGGTTGGTTTCTGTCAGCCTGCTCACCTCTGTCCACTAGTACTCCACAACCAGCTTCTCTTGCAGTAGTACCCTTGGGTAAATCTCATCCAATTTCATAGATCTGGCTACATGTGTTTTCTCCAATTAGTCCTTAACCTGTTCCTTGCCCATTGCTGGCTTCACCTTTTCTTTCCTAAAACATGCTGAAATGTACAGTAGTCTAGGAGCAATATTTGCCTGATAAGACTGAGGCACGAAAGGTGATGGGTTCTTCAGTCTTTTCCCTTTTGTCCATCACTACTTTGTCTTCCCCATGCATCAGCTGACTCACATTCCCCTCAATGTCTTTCACTTTGATGATACATAAGCCTGTAAAATCCCCTGCTGTGATCTTTTATGATCTTTTATGGGGTTTGCTCCCTCTCGGCTTTGACCTTCCTCATTTCACTCCCCCCATTGCACAACCAAGGCTTTTCATACTCCTTCATTGTTTCCCTTTGCACTCCTTGGTGTCTTCCTGTGGTTCACGAAGCTTTGTGTTCACCCAAGTGAGCCTTCTGCCATAATTTGTGGTCTTCCCACACAACAGGGTGGTTTGTTCCCAAGTTGTGAGCAAATACTTATTTATTTACATTTGGTGAGCACCCCTATCCTGTGAAGTAGCTCCACAGCTGATTCAAAATCCATTGAATTTTTTGACTGCCATGGATACAGTGGTGATGCTGTATGAAGCATAGTGGTTATGGATAACAATCAAGTTAAAATGGGAATTACACCAATACAGTGTAGATTACCAATCTAAACATACAGTCCATACCCACAGGAGGTTTATACCAAAAGCAATAGTCTGCACTCCTGGCTGAACATACTGATGTGAAGCTGCTGCAGGTATATCTACCCAGTAAGGTCAGTTAGCCTTCCAGTTCTACTGCTGACATCAGTCCTGTTTCCTGCCTGGGTATCCAGGGCTGACAACAGTAGTATTGCTGAGTGAGACAGCTGTAGGAATTGTGCTGAGGCCACTGAATTCGTTTCACATCAACTATGAAAAGAGCAGATCAAAATCCACACTGGTATCTGCTGGAAACTGTTGTTTTTCACTGCTCAGATTTCTGAGCATGAACAAGTATTTACTATTGGTAAGACAGGTTTTTGGAGATTCCTTTAATAATTTATTTTTTACTTGACCATATGAGCTTTACAAAATAAAAAGCACAAGGATAGAGCTTTGACAGGGAGGAATAAATGCAGAATGAGTAAGCAGGAAAGGAATGAATAAGCTTAGATGCCTGCCAAGAATCACATTCCCAAAACCACTGCATGTCCGCACCAAGGAAGACTCCAGCTATTCAGATGTCATTGAAACATGATCAGTCGCCTTGACAGAAGGAATGAAAGAAAGAAATGGTTACTATTTGTATTATTGGAAACCAAGAAGAAAACCGGTGGATAATTTCACTATTACCTTCAATAATATATTCCTGCAGTTGACTTAAGAGTGGGAGCCACTAGGTTAGCTTGGCTTATAAGGAGAAATGGAAGTCAATTACTTTCACTGAGTGTCAGCTATCACTAAAGTTTTTCATAGATGAAAGCCAGTACATGACAGGTATCAAAGTATTAAATATATTTCATTTCCTACATATTTGTTTTTATCTATTATGTCTGATACCACAAGACAAGTCTGCAACAGCATCCCCCAAACTCTCTGTGTACTATCTAGAAATGCATATTTACTTTGCTAAATGCATGGTCAATTAAAGTTCTCACATACTTGTAGGAGAGGAAACAAAAACTGTGTGTAGGGATTATGATACTTTCACTTTGTAAACAGTAAATCTTAAGATTTTACAGTCTAAAGATGATTTACAATAATGATCTACCCAAGCCCTTGAAGAATGGCTATGTAACACATCCACTAACAATAAAACATAATGATAGGGTTCATGCTATGAAAAACTAACATTTGTTTACATAAATTACCCCCCATTTAGTAATTATACTGTATGTCTGCAATAAGGTCAAGTAAAATGCAACCCTGGCAGAAGCAACACTGCATGCATTATAGTCTAGACAGAGATATGTCAGAGAATTATGGGGGATAATTAATCAGTTAATGCTTTCCATGTGTTTCATGGTATGTGGAGCTGCAATTCTAGAATAAAATTTTTATGCTAATGCAGTCACTTTCTGCTTTCTTAAAAGAAATAATACCACCAACTGCCGCTATTCAGGCCAGACAGTCCTGAAAAAAGAAACAGAGGCACACATATCTTTCTTTCTGGTTTATTAGCAAGTAATGAAATATTTTCATTATAGATAATAAAATGTCAAAGTATTTAAAATACGTATACTTTTGGAGGTGCAAATGGTGAAACAAACTCAGCATTTACAGGTCATCTGTGTATACACAAATGTGACATACAGCAGTAGTGTAACTCCGAACAGGCAGTACTCCATTCAGGTGCCTACTTAAGCGAGTCACTTAAAACAAGTCATAAATTGCTTTTATAATCAAAGGAAGGTGACTGATTTTCCTGAACTCCTCCAAGGTGGACATGCTGCCTACTTAACAGTATGTACCTCAGGTGTTTCTGATTAAAACTCAAATAAAAAACCTCCTCAGTCATGAAAGAAAACCCCAACCAAAGCCCCACAACCCAATGAAATAAAAAATCCAACAAAATTTCTAGGAAATCTGGAATTAACTTAAGAGTCCAAAAACTACATTTGTTCACTTTTCTACAATCTAACTGAAGGCAAAACCAAAAATTAGCTGTCCTCTCAGAAGTAAACCCAAAACAAAACTAAAAAAGCAAACAGACTGTTCCTGTAAAACGCACTTAAAATTCCCACGTTGTTCCTGTAAATCATCTAAAATTTCAGTTCAGGAAAAATGCATCATTCATGTGAATTTCCTTCTCTCCCATTTCAGCACTTGCGATCCCAGTGACAGCCATGCTCCAGCTCAGTCTGCTGGTGGATCCTGTGCCTGTGTGTGGAAATGTGACACAATTGTGCCAAGGATTGGGCTAAAGAGCATTAGACAAGATGACATGTATTTTTCAAGACAGATGTCTCGCATACAAGACATCACCCTACCTCAACCAGACAGAGAGCACAAGCAGCTAACTGTAACACATAAGTAACTCCCAGAAGTACAAACGATAGCACCCATTTTCTCATATTTACATTGATTACAGGACACTCCCTCTTAGTGTGAAGTTGGGCAACAAGAGACAGCAGGTAGCAGTCAACAGCAATCAATTTGACCAGTCTACTGAAAAATGTCCTCAATACATATTAATTACCTAAACTGAACCCAGGATTTTTTTTTTTTTCTTGAAATAAAATTTTCTATCTTATTATGTACTTTCATTTCATTATGGGATTAAAAAAAAATGCCACCCCTATTTTATATGCACAATATTCACAGTGTTTGTTTGCTTTCATGACTATGTCTTTTGAAAAAACTTCCCAAGTCTTGTACTTTTGCACACAGCAAATCACATATAAAGATGGATGAATGGCAGCAGGACAAGAGGAGGAGGTATTTAACAATGCCACTGTCCTTCAAGAGAAAACACTGAAGCTGTAACCAACTAACTATAATAAATGAGTACCTGACAAAAAGAAATGAACTGTGAAAGTAAAAAAGCTACACTAGGACAAATATTTCAAAAGTACTTTGTCATGGAAATCCGTGTACGATCTTAGCTAAAAATGCTATCAGGCTGACGTTACATGTTTTCATATAGCACAAGCAGAAGCAGCTAAAATACATGAATAATATTATTTTTTTTTAAAAAAAAGTGTTCTTCCCAAAGGAAACTTTCTTACCAATAATAAAGATCTTGAAAATAGAATATGAAGCTAATTAGGGAAGAAAATAGGTGAAAAAAACTAAACCCCGCAAACCTCTAATATCATTAACTCATTTTTAAAGAGAGATGTTCTTCCTCCCTGCTAGCTGCATAAGACAGAAACTTGGCACAGACTTTGCTGGCAGAAGACAGGAAAATCTTTTTGTCCTACTCTTTGCCTGCAGGGCTGTGTGTGCATCAGTAAGCTACAGCTGGAAATTAGTATCACCTTTCACCTTGCTCTAGCTTTGAACCATCTTACTCCACTTGTGTGTTAGTCTGCATAATGTCCAGAGAAATATTCAAATTGGATAAAACTGATGAAACCAAATTAGTGACAGGCATCACATCCTTTTTACTTCAGTCTTTATGAAAAGTCTCCATTTATCCCCAAATTAACTATCCACTTTGCTAGTCCTCTCAGAAAGGGGGAAATCCATTTGATTGCGAGTAATGGACTTCCACTTTTCTTTCTCAAAGTGTTCTTACTACACTGTTTTCTCTATTCAAGGAAAAATCTTACAAAGTGCTAACAGGCCTCCATGGAGATGTGCAGTGGTAATAAGAAAACAAGTTCAACATTCACAGGGCAAAGTTTCAGAAAACATGACATCCAGGAATGATCTGCCGCTTTTCAGGCTTCAACTCAGATATTGTGAGTGGAATGTAAACTAAGCAGACTTTGTAATCTGCATCCTAGTTCATCACACTCCCCTGAAAGTCCTATTTTTATTTATTTACTTACTTCATCAGTAGGCTTCCTGAGAAAATACTTCCCAAATGGATAAAAATAATGAAGTTTGTTAAGTGTGGTTAGTGGGACTGCAGTTCTTAGGGCTTCAGTGCTAAGGATATTAGCAGACGGCGTTTCTCTGAAGGAATGGCATAAAAGCCTTCTTGCAGGAAAAGACTTGAGCACTGGCTCAACTTGAGCTGCTGACATTACTCTCTTGCACTTGAAGTGAGACAGCTCACATGCCCAAACCGTTCTGAAAGGGGGTGATAAAATGTTTACTCTGTGAAGTTGGCTGGCTTATCCAGAAGGATGAAGCTAGCTCAGTGTACTTCAAAGAGGTATCTCTACTGGAATTCCTCTGACTGCGTGAAAAGACCAAATGATCTTACTCCTAGGGGAAGTTTCTTCAGATTTGAAGCAGTCCATCATAAGATAAGGGCGAAAGCTGCAGAAGTACGTCTTGCCTTTCCTTCACTGTGCAGAGCCATGTGTTTTCATACATTCCTTTTTCACACTGCCTAGTAATACAAACAGTTTTAAGTGGAAAAAAAAGCTAGTTAATATACAAATTAAGCTATGAGCACCAAAGATCCTGAAGCAAGTATTACTTCATTATCTGTGGGGGAATCAAGTGTGCATACAAACTCTGGATGATTGCATTTCTCATTGTCTTTGGGTAAATAAAACATCATCCTCCATTATCAGTCACCATGACCATGACTACAGAATAGTCAAAATCAGATTTTCTCTCATGCTGAGACAAACAGTATTTTCTGTGGAGTCAGACTGACTATACCAGTTTTTCAAAGCACCCATTTGAAAAGGACCATCCAATGTTTTGGATATTCAGGAAAGCAACAACAGAGCCACACTCTGGTTCCCACTGGCACTTGGGTCCTTGCGATTCTTTCCAACAGACCCAGACAGTTGAGACAGAATTGGCTCCATCTCCCCAGCTTCCCATGCAGTGACTGCACGGACGTGCTGACACATTCTAAAATACACGTGGTGCCACGCAGCTTTGGAGACTCTTCCCAAAAAGAAAATAGTGAGGCCACTGTCATACAGCTCTGCAGCTGGCCAGTGAGAAGGAGGCCAGTGGTAGTCATCAGGGCTTGGAATCAGCTCAAATCAAGTCAGCTGACCACCAAGATTCAGATCATACTTTATTACAGTGTCTGCCAAGCTAACATTCACTACTGAATAAAGGAAAACTGTTCTGAAATGGAAAAAAAACAAACGACAGAATCTAAACCCTTTCACAAAACAATTTCACTTTCTTCAGAGCCTTCACATCCGCAAGGCTTAAAACTCTGACAGAAGTAAATATAAATTAACACTACCTAACCATGCAAATATGAGAGGACATTTAATTTTCACATTAGGCACAAGTTAACAGCAGGCATTCAACCTGAAAGGAATTAAACCCTCCAAAAGCTAGGAAAATAGTAATTTAAAACATACTTGAGATAGTCAACGCATCCCTAATCCATGGTACACCATGAGCCATTCAGCCTAAGAGGCAGCAGTTGATAGTTCTATCATCATTGCTGAGCCTAAGAATATCCTAAGATGAAAGCAAAGGTACTGTGGCACTTAGGTTCTTTTTTATACGTGCACGTATAATTTCCAGCAACAGCAAATTAGTAAATTACAGGAAGAACACACTCCTGCCACAGTAACAAGTAAATATTTCTGGTTAAGAGAATAGGAACAAAATTTCAGCTAGGTCCTAAATTATCAGGCTCTGACATATAGGTCCAATATTTCTAATTTTTATCCAAATGTGAAGCCCCACTGCAATATAAATGAGCTTCCTTGTTTGCCCAGGGATTACTTCAATAGTATTTTGACGATGGATGCCCATACATCACTTTTTAGCTATCCCAGTGCAAAATCAATACCTTGGGAGTTCCTTCTGCATTGGAAGGTAGATTTAGGAAGAGTAGCCCAGCCTCTCTTACCAGGTAAAATGATGGAGAAAGGAGGTATGCGTTAAGTACAGGAGAGTAAAAAGTGTCTGGAATTACGCTGTACTAGTTTTCAGAGCAAAGGAAAATACAAAAAGCATTCCACAACATCAGTTTAGAAACAAAATTTCTGGTTGAGATTTTGATCAGCTTGAGCCCAGAATGAACCTCCAGAGCTATGTGGAATTTGTAGTATCAATCTGATAGGCTGAAGTAATGCTTTTACCAGAAATGCTGAAAGAGCATTAAACTTCAGAGTGCTATTTGAATACCACTGCTATAATTAATTCAGTATGACCTTGCATAAACCTTATAGATTTGTTCATGAATATGCAAAGTGGGAGTAACTGCACTGTGAAGAAAAAGTGGGGTGCTTAAGTATCTGACACAGCTACACATTTAATTCTGCTGCTACTTTTCCCTTGAGTATCTTCTGAATAAAAATATTACTGCAGCAATCACAGGACACTGATATATTCATATTAAAAGTTCCTTCTCTCCCCTAAACCGTAACATTAGATTTTTATTTCAGCTACATTTCTGAATGATCACAGCATTCAGTAAGGAACGATCCCTCTCATACCTTTCAGAAATTCACCTCTGAAACTTAATGCTTAACTGGGATGCAGTTATTGTGGCCTCTCAGAGTAGTTTGTGACTCTTTAGACTGGACCTGTCAGCTTCTTGAAAGGTGAAATAAATTTTCCACAGCAGATTAGCTGTATTAATTTCCTGTGACTTCTCCCATTTTGGTTTGTGGTTGAAAAATCAAGAATATGGTTGTGAACATTTCCACATGAGCTAGTGAAAGTTTTTGGCCTTGTTAAAAATACATTTCATTAGTTCATGCCCATGAAAGCAGCCTCGTTGAAAGTCTTGATTTGGGGTTTCTAAAATTTGACAAACTCATTATCAACCACATCAAAACTACAAATGATTTTTGTAGCTGGTAAATCAGTCACAATCTAGAAACACTAAAGCCTCTAAAAATCAGGCTCTTGTACAGAAACCTAGTCATTGATTAAAATGCCTACCATTAAGTAAATGCAACATAACAAGGTAGGCCCCATCCGGAAGCTATTGGGTGAACTGGCCGCACAGGATTTGGAGAAGTCTGAGGTTTTGAATGACTTCTTTGCCTCATTCTTCAATGGCAAAGCCTCTGCCTGCACCACTCAACTCTTGGAAGGCAGATGCAGGGACTGTGAGAATGAAGACCTTGGACCCACTGTAGGAGAGGATCAGGTTCAAGAAAATCTTAAGAACCTGAACGTGCACAAATCCATGGGACCTGATGAAATCCACCCACGGGTCCTGAAAGAGCTGGCGAGTGAAGTTGCTAAGCCACTGTCCATCATCTTTGAAAAATCATGGCAGTCAGGTGAAGTTCCCAAAGACTGGAAGAGGGGAAATATAACCCCCATTTTCAAGAAGGGGAAAATGGGTGACCCAGGGAATTACAGACCAGTCAGTCTCACCTCTGTGCCTGGCAAAATCTTGGAGCAGATTCTCCTGCAAGGCATGCTAAGGCACATGAAAAACAACAAGGTGTTGGTGGCAGCCAGCATGGCTTCACTAAGGGGAAATCCTGCCTGACCAATTTGGTGGCCTTCTACGATGGGGCTACAGAACTGATGGACAGGGGTAGAGCAGTTGACGTCATCTACCTGGACTTGTGCAAAGCGTTCGACACTGTCCCACACAACATCCTTGTCTCCAAACTGGAGAGACATCAATTTGATAGGTGGAGCACTCGGTGGGTAAAGAACTGGTTGGATGGCCGCACACAAAGAGTCGCGGTCAATGGCTCAGTGTCTGGCTGGAGGCCAGTGACAAGTGGTGTCCCTCAGATATCGGTGTTGGGACCGGACTTGTTCAACATCTTTGTTGCTGACATGGACAGTGGGATTGAGTGCACCCTCAGCAAGTTTACTGACAACACCAAGCTGTGTGGTTCAGTGGATACACTGGAGGGAAGGAATGCCATGCAGAGGGACCTTGACAAGCTTGTGACACCTCATGTCATTCAAGCAGAGGCTGATGTCAACCTTACGAAGTTTAACCATGACAAGTGCAAGGTCCTGAACCTGGGTTGGAGCAATCCCAGGCACAGCTACAGGTTGGTCATAGAGGAGATTCAGAGCAGCCCTGCGGAGAAGGACTTGGGGTGGTGGTCGATGAGAACATGAACATGAGCTGACTGCAGTGTGCACTTGCAGCCCAGAAAGCCAACCATATCCTGGGCTGCATCCAAAGGAGCGTGACCAGCAGGTCGAAGGAGGTGATCCTGCCCCTCTACTCTGCTCTCGTGAGACCTCACCTGGAGTATTGTGTGAAGTTGTGGTGTCTTCAACATAAAAAGGACATGGAGCTGTTGGAACAAGTCCAGAGGAGGGCCATGAGTGCTCCATCCCTGGCAGTGTTCAAGACCAGATTGGATGAAGCATTGAGTGACATGGTTTGGTGTGAGGTGTCCCTGCTTATGGCAGGGGGGTTGGNGGTGTCTTTTACATAAAAAGGTCATGGAGCTGTTGGAACAAGTCCAGAGGAGGGCCATGAGTGCTCCATCCCTGGCAGTGTTCAAGACCAGATTGGATGAAGCATTGGGTGACATGGTTTGGTGTGAGGTGTCCCTGCTTATGGCAGGGGGGTTGGAACTAGATGATCTTAAGGTCCCTTCCAACCCTGACTATTCTATGATTCTATGATCAGGGGATGGGAGCATCTCCCATATGAAGACAGGCTGAGAAAGTTGGGGCTGTTCAGCCTGGAGAAGAGAAGGCTGTGTGGAGACTTCATAGCAGCCTTACAGTATGTGAAGGGGGCCTATAGGGATGCTGGGGAGGGGCTCTTCATTAGGGACTGTAGTGACAGGACAAGGGGTAATGGGTTCAAACTTAAAGAGGAGAGGTTTAGATTGGATCTAAGGAAGAAATTCTTTTCTGTTAGGGTGGTGATGCACTGGAATGGGTTGCTCAGGGAGGTTGTGAGTGTTCCATCCCTGGCAGCGTTCAAGACCAGGTTGGATGAAGCCTTGGGTGGCATGGTTTAGTGTGAGGTGTCCCTGCTTACGGCAGGGGGCTTGGAACTTGATGATCTTAAGGTCCTTTCCAACCCTAACTATTCTATGATTCTAAGGGTTTACTCCTTTTTACAGTGTTTTAAAAGACAAGAAACAACAGTTCCACTCATTTTCCCTCCTTTGAACTATGCTCCTCGCTGGTACTCTTGGACTCATTATCAAATTTACTGCAGAGTTTTTCAAATTTCAATGTGTACAAGTAATACAGAACTTCTGAGGTAATGTATTTAAAAGTAAGTGATATGCCATTCAGCTTTAACCTGGAAGGACAAGATACAGAAGTTGTGATCAAGATGCCTTCAGTTATATTAAACTGGCAATTATCTGGTAGTCATTTGTACACACAGTGAGTATCAGGAATCCTCAGTTTCTTTAAAATGTTGCTGACATTTGCCCCTCAGTTCCTCAATAGATTTTCATTGCTGTGACTCAGAAGCATAAATTATACATTTTAATAATATTATTTAAAAGCTATTAAACTTCACAAAATCAAACATTAAGGCTAAGCTTTTCCTTAGCTTCTTGTCAAGTCTATCCTCAGCACTTACTGCCAACTCCAAGTCCTAGAGGAATTATCAAGCTGAGGAAAGCTCTCAGGTGTGTATGTTTCACAACATACCAGTAGAGCCAATGTAACCCTGGACACCACAGGGGTTATATAATATCCTAGCTGTGACCAAATGAGGTTCAGCCCATGGTGTGCAATTCCATAGACTACATAAGTCATAACTGTGTTTCACCACAATACACTCATAGAATGTAGCTAGATAATTGGCATCAAATCCGTTGATCTGATTGTCCTCAGATGTTGCCTTGATTATACCAGCTTTGTCATTTTTATAGCTCAAAATGTATTAGAAAGACAAGAACAGTGGTGATTACCCTTTTCTCCAATATTAGACTGGATTTGAAGAGGGTAAGAGGAGGAAAAATTGTGGGTTTGGATTTGGACAGCTTCCTCTGTACAAGCAGATAACCCTGCCTCAGTATCCTTCTAGGTAGTTATCTCTCTCTCATGCCACTTGCTTGCTGTAGGTGCTTGTAATAAAAGTCCCTCCCTCAAGTAGACTGCCAGTAGAAATACACAATTAATAGGAGTTTTGTCCTAATTTTGAATTCTGACTGGCTTCTGGATGGAGTGTGGACTTTCTGCTACCTGATGCACAAGACTGCAAGGTCAGCCTGAGAAGAGCTCCTGCGCTCTAGAAAAAGCAAGGGAAATACTGAGATCACTTGTCAAGTCCAACAGCTTTATATTCACTACAGCATGGATAGGGATGGACAAAATGTGACTGTTGTGTTGGCAGAAGAAAAATCACACATCAGCAGCAAAGTTCTACTGTAAGAAGCAAGCTCTGTTTATCCAGAACTGAAGATATTTAGAGCTTTTACCAGTCAGTAAAGACAGAAACATATTACAGCTTCAGTAATCACTGCTTCTGTATCTGTATGCACATACACATAAACACACATATGCGCATGCACATACACATGTATCAGTTTAGCTTCATAAGAAACATGTTTCACATTTATGTAAGAATGTTTCTTCATATATATGCCTGTTTCTTTAGAAACTTAACAGATGATGAATAATACAGCCTGTGCTATTTATTTTATGCTGCTCCCACACCTTTGTCAGTATACAGCAGAATGTTTTGAATATAACAGATTATGGAAGTTCGTAAGAATAGGAATCAATAGATTTTGGATGCTTAGAAGAGAAATGGACAAGAAGTTAAGACTCTGAGATAAATA
This sequence comes from Agapornis roseicollis, assembly GCA_002631895.1. NCBI lineage: Eukaryota > Metazoa > Chordata > Aves > Psittaciformes > Psittacidae > Agapornis > Agapornis roseicollis. The sequence goes on from NDXB01008277.1 coordinate 103,219, forward strand.
AATTCGCGTAAATGTCTGTGCAACAGATAATTTACCACAAAACAGTTAAAAATATTTGATATTCAGGCTTCAAAGTGAACACAAAATGTTTTAACAATTAATTTCTTCCCAAACTCTGATCTCCCCAGAGAATACTACTGGGTCAGTTACATTTAATTCATGTTTTAAAAGCTCTCTTCCCCTTTGCTTTTCTACTCTGAGAGCTTGCTAGGTATTTTTCAGCAAAAAAAAAAAATTCATGGTATTCTGTGAAAGGTTTGACAAGTATGAACATGTGAAGTATGGAAATTTGAAAGCTATGTGGCTTTACAAACAAACCCGATTTGAATTACTCTCCCATGCAATTTCTAATCAACTGATGAGGGGACGTAAGTATTCTAATATAGCTTTGATTTTTACAATTGCTCTTGTACCTTCAGTGTATGAGGAACAGTTTTAAAAAAAAACATGAAAGAAAAAAAAAGTCAGCATTTTATGAGTTTGCACCTAAAACTAGATTTGAATCTTAAACCAGTAAATTCTTCAAATCCTCTGAAGTCCTCACATGAGATTAATTTTAAATTCATAGCTGAAACAAGGTTCCAGACTTTACTTCAGGACAAAAACTCTCCACAAGATTTTTGCCTGGGATTTTTCAGATATTCTGTGTACAGAGACTTAGTTCTGTGATATGTAAGCTGGATCTTATGAAGACAACATTATGGAATGTTGATTTCTAAATTTCATGTTAGGAATTGTAACACTCCTTCCCCCCTCCCCCAATAAATAACAGAGGTTCCAAATTCAGTTTTCACCCGACTTTCCCTAATAAGTCTAAATGAATCAGAATGTGTAAAACAAAGATGCAGTACTTCCCTAGCACAAGTAAAGCAGTCACAGCTGAAATCCAAAAGGAAACAGAGCAGTCAAACTTTCACAGAACTTAATGAGGCAAGGTATTAGTATCTCTGTGGGGAGGTAAGTAAATCAGGTGATTACTCAAACACATCTCACACTGAGGTCTGGCAATTTAGGAAAGATGAATTTTAAGATTAAGTTTGCAATGATAGTTATAACGCTCTATTTGGAGCTTTGAATTATCCAAACCATTTCACAGTATTCAAGTTATGGAAAATTAATTAGTACAATATTGTATGAAAGCGATTTCCTTTTTTCAATTCACCAAAGTGCACAAAAAGCAGCTTGTAAATAATGCCTTTATGGAAGAAAAATAAAATATGAAAAGAAGGTTTGATGCTGCTGCTGTTTTTCAGATGAATTATTGCACGACTGGAATTGCAGACTTAAGTACTTGGTTAGGAATGATAATGAGTAAGCAGGTAAAAGTACTAAAAATTGTGCTAATAAGGAACTCTTTAATTGAAAAGACATAAGAAACTCTCATCAAGAAACTGAGAAAAGGAAAGATCAGCAGAAAGAATAATTCATATTCTGTAGTGAAAAAACATAAACCAAAGATCTGACTATTCCTATAGAATGGCTACTGCAAACCACTTACTAGCACTGCACATGGGATGGATTATATTACAGCACCTCTCAGATATTATTCAAGGTTTTCAGCAGTGAATGCATCAGAAAATCAAAAGCACAGAAGACTGAAAAAACCCCCAAATCCTCCTGACATAATTGCTAGCATTAAACCTTATGCAATACAAACTGATGTCTCTAAAATCTGTCAACATTACAGATACAGAAACATTTGTGAAGCATTCTAAACACCACCACTTTTCCTATGATACTGAGTATCGTCACTGATAAGCCTGATGCTACTGAATTTTAACCAGTGCCCCTTCAAAAAAGGACTCCGGTAAAAGCATAAAAAAAAAACCCTGCAGAGAACAATCAAACTGGAGTCTTAGAAGAAATTCTGTCATGGAAGATGGCAATGGACTTTCCATTTCTAGATAAACACAACACTATCTCAGCCAGCAACATTACATCTTCCTGATTTACATTACCTTCCTTGTCCAGTGAGATCTTGAAATGGGAATAGGAGGCTTGTAACTAGTCACAAGCGGAAAGTGTGAGAGCTGTTTGGTTTATTGGGGGTGGTGAGTGTTTAAGGGATGCTAGCTACAGTACTAGCATATGCTACTCCAATCATCTCCACAGAGCTTTCTGATTTCTTTTTTTTCTGGCATTCACAGTTTCCTTCAGCCTACAGCCTTACATGCATTCAATGCAAAAATCCAGTTACCATCTCAGAGGTCAGCTTACACTCTTCTCTCTTGACAAACTCCAAATTGACATTCTGTTCAGAGAAAGACAGATTTTCAACAGCAACCAGGGAAAGGTAAACAAGACTGCTTCCTCTGGGATGAAGCAAATATAAGTTCAACCCTCTCCAAATGTTCTGGCTCTGTGAAAGAGCATCCACACAGACTAAGTGGGATGAAATTGTCTAAAGAAGACAGACAAAGGCCAAATAAGTATCTGAAGTTGCTAGAGAGGGCAGAAAGATGTATCTGAGAAATCGGGAGAGGTTCTTATCAGAAAGATATTATAAAGTTATAATATGGTTGGAGGGCCAACCTGCTCAGGACAGCCATTTCAGCTGCATAGTTACAGCTACCTGGGAAGGAGTCAAGAATTGCACTATGCACAGTCTTTTGCAGGCAGATATGAGCTTATTTTGCATGAGCTGACTAGAAGCCATTGTGCTACGACAGCATACCATTAAGCACCTGCTGTGAAGCAGTGGTTGTTAGATCAGGCAACATACCATTCTCATATGGCTCCAAGTCCTCATGCTGACACAGGGTGCAGGCTACAGTAACTCACATCAGTTTGCAAATGGGTGTACACATACACTCACAAAAAGAAAACAAAAAGAAGAAAGATTTCAAGACCACTGTGCAACGAATCCACCAACTGTGAGGTAGGAAGAAGTGAGGTCTGCAGGATTTGCAGGATAGGTATAAGTCCCTGAGAAGAGGCTGGGAAAAATTAACATGAAGACAGAGCTTATGGTGTGGACAGACCAACACTGGACATGCTCATTCAGCGAAAGAGCATCATTAAGCCCCATCTTTATAATGGACACTTTTTCACTTCTTTCAGAGGCAGCTCTTCAACTGACATTGGAAGTGTGAGACATGTAACATGATGCAGGTCTTTACAGAATGACTTTCGTCATTTTTCAAAACATTTTTTTGAGCAACTTTTCTTCTAGAGATTTCAGTGCAATGCAACACAATTATACTACCAAACTCTTTTCAAAATCAATTCAACTCTGGTACAAATACCTAGCTTCAGTCACATATACCAAGAGCTGATATTCACATACACATTTAAGCCCAATATATTTGCAATATGGAAGTTATTGCCTTCTATCCTTCATTCTCTTCCAATCACATAGAAACCATCAATAGTAACTATTACTTTTTCCCAAAAACTTTTCACATATTACTTATGAAAGGGAAACACTTAATTTGATGAAACAGCACAAAGACAAAAAGGTGCTTGCTATAGATATGTAAAAAAAATTTCTACTTTACTTTTCCTCCTACCAATGTTATGTTTTATCTAGCTCTTTGAAGGATATCTGGTTTGGATGCAGCATACAACATAGACTGTACTACTGATACATACTATTCACCTAACAATTTTCCTGTGATGTATGTAAAAATATTAACAGCCTCTGTAATATACAAAGAGAAAAAAAAAAATCAATGCTGAAAGAACTTGCCTAATATGCTAAAATATTTCAACAAAAAGATATTCAGAAATTGCTATGACTCAAGCCTTTGTGAAGTTGTGTCTGAACTGAAACTTTTCTTACTCATCCTATTTTCATTCTCACATCTACAGCAATTTTTAGGAATGCATAGATCATATTGCAGATATTTATATAAGTGCACCTTGGTGTTGCATATACAAGTTTGGTATACAAATATAAACATACTTGTTAAGGATCTATTTAAGCATTCTGGTTGCGCAATGTTAAATTGGTTGGTCTCTTATTGAAATCCACTTCTCACCTTCACAGAGCAGGAAAAGTCTACTTTAAATATTTATCGTAACTCCAGCAATGGCATCTGGAACCTGTAAGTCTTGTGAGCATCCTGCTTACTTTTTGCACTGATTAAATTGGGTGTAATAGTGAGAACATACTGACTTAATTTAAGTAACTGGGGAAATGAGGTACATCTGTAAGATGAAAAACACCATTATATACAAGCTTGGATGAGAAGACTGGTCAAAGCCGCTAAGGAAAGAAAAACAGAAAACCCACAGCAACTCTTCTAGATTGTCTTCTAAATACCTTGAAGCTTGTTTTCTAATTAATTTCCAACTTTAAATTTACAGCACTTAAAGTCATCATCTCCGCTGATGCATAAACCAAGTATTTACTCTCCAGATGCCTAAGAATGAGAAATGACAATTCAAGCCAAAGTGAGATGATTAAGGTAAAGCAAATGTTTTGCAGTACTCACCTTAGGCACCCAGTGGCATTGCGCAGCACCTGTGATGAATGGAGTTGTATTTTATGATCATCCTGGAGCGGAGAGTTTTCCCATCCAGAGTGAGGAATGATCACTGCATTGGTCAACACTGCAAGGGCATCCTGGATGATTGGCATTTTCAGTGCATCGCAGGAGGATAGATTCCAGAGAACTCCTACAAAAAAAAAAACCAAAACACAAACCCCAGATAACTAATAATTAATATTTCTGTAAAAAATAGTGAATACTTTTCATTTAAAAAAATACCAGCAAAGCATTTCACAACATGGGTATGCTTACTAAAGCTCTTTTTCTCAAGAAAAAATACCCCTACAATTTAAATGCGGCTGAATGACACCCTCACAGTTTTGCAGTGCAAATATGACTCTGAATACACAAATAATCAAAGCAACACTGGAAATCCTTGAGAACTAAACCTAAAAAATAAGCAGCTGGTTATGATCTCAGCCTGTTTAGGCTGTGATCATACTTTTACATACTTTTTTTTAGGGCTTGGACTTTAGAATTCTGTCTTCTGAATGAAAATAGTAAAAACCAATAGCAGAAAATAGGTCCTGATTTACACAACTAGAGAACAAAACCACACAGAATCACAGAATCCTAAGGGTTGGAAGGGACCTAGAAAGATCATGTAGTCCAACCCCCAGATCATCCAACCACAACCCTGTGATCTTCACTGTAATGAAAGTAACTGTCTAGGGTAGTTGGTACTACAAGCAAAAAGACTTTATTCACAACCTGATATGGTAGTACGGTATTAACCCAGCCTTCAACTAAGTTTTGCTTTTATGGCTATCAAGTCTTGAACCAACACAGAGATTCATAGAACTGTAGAATGGTTAGGGTTGGAAAGGACCTTAAGATCATCTAGTTCCAGCCCTCACTAGATCATGTCACCCAAGGCTCTGTCCAACCTGGACTTGAACACTTCCAGACATGGAGCATTATCATCATTATACACATGAGGTTACAAACATGAACACTATGAAAAAACAAAGCGAGTGGTGGTGGGAGGAAACTGCTAAAGACCTTGTGAACATTGACTCAGACATTTATAAATATAAGCAGCAAGAACACCGCTTGCTCAAGGCTTTCTTTAGCATTCCCTGTTTTGAAGGAGGTGTAATTAACAGGCATGAACCTACATTTTTGGGTTTCCCTTTAAAATTAATTACCTCTATGGGGAGACTGTTTCAGTTACACAATTTCATGTTTTAATTAGTTTATATGGAACTGTATTCAAAGACAGTCATGCATTTTAATGTGAAAATTTTGCTTAGCATCACAATAAAAAACCCAAGCCACGTTAAAATAATCTGTATGTGGTAAACAGGCAGAAACTGACAAACTGTAGCTACAGACCAAAGGAAAGAAAAAAGGCAGAAATAAGAAGAGTGTCCATATTTTAAGAATTAGTGCTTTAAAGGAAAAAAAAAAAATCTTTGAATTCTGTTCTGAATACCTTTATGAAAAATGAAGACCTTCATAAAGATATTAGATTATATAGATTATATTTATGATCACTTTTCTATGATCTGCTCTTTGTAAGCTTTATTGACACAGCTACTATTCCTGAAATACCAGCATTTTGGTGGGTTTAGTCAGTATAAACAACAATGTGGCTGTTTCAGGGGTTTTTTTTACATTTATCCAGACAGGTGTAACTGATGTGCATAGTACAAAAGCAGAGAATCTGAATTAGAATCCTTTTCCTTCAAGGTCCAACCTAATTCTTAAGCAAGACAGTGTGCTACTCTTTGTGAAGAAGTCCCACTGTGGAAGTGAAGCGGAAAAGAGTGCTTTAATGGGAACAAAAGAGTATTTTGGGTGTCAAGAACTACTCATAAACTGGAAAAGATGAAAAAAAAAAACCACAAAAGAAGCAAACATAACAGCTCTGCCTAGAAAAATACTTCAAAATGTGTCTGTCTACTCTATTTTCTATTCGCTCTAAGTTCTTGCTAATTAAAAGTAAACTCACATAAGCATTGTGATAACTTGCTATTCAATGACACTTGGGATGCTCAGAAATAGTCTTCAACCCTTTTTTCTCTGTTTAAAATCCACTTGACACTGCACATGAGCTTTTGCTCAATAAAATGCCATAGTAACGGGTGAGGTCCAAATCTAAATAAACCCCTACATATTCACCCATGAGCCAAAAAGTGGGGTCTGTTTTCATTAACTGGAAAGTAAACCTTCCCAGTAAGAGGATGAAGTATTCACCAGACCAAATTAGCTGTTCTAGCTTCTCCTAAAATGAACCTAAACCAAGGCAGAACCAAGCAAAACAGCACTGCCCAGTAAGCCTGAAACTCTTCAAAGTTTCTGAACCTACATACAGTTTTAAGGAGTAAGATAATCTTTCACACTAGAATGTTTTACCTAATTTTAAGTCTTTGAATACTACCAACCACATTAATGGAAACAACAATTTTATTATGACAAGCTGTAATTTATTCTCACAAGTAGCAGTCTGTCACTTGCTGAGGCTGGCATTTTAAGTGCTCCTTGTACCCTTCCTTAATTAAAGATTTGCAATCATGAAAGGGCACTGTCAATTCACTTCCCATTACTTTTGCTGCACACGACCTGGAGATAGATTTATGTGGGGTCTAAGAAGATGATCCATTCCCTTGTCTTTGCAAGGGAAAGTGGTAGAAAATATAAACCTTTTACCTGAAGCACATTCCATTATGGAGCTGCCTCTTCTCCACAAGACACTGAACGTATTCTCCAAGCATGTATGCAGTAAGACTGTTGTAAGGATATGGTCACTGAGATGATTTGCCACCCTTGCTCTGAAAGCCCTGACTGCATTGGATTTGAGCACAATAAGCAAGTCTGGAACAGCCTCAGAGGTGCCTTGACTGCCCCCTAAATCATTTGTGTGTCACCAGCTGCCAACAGGGAGGTAAGGGATAGGACTCAGTACACCAGTGATTAGTCACAAATAGTGGAACCGATCCTACTGTGCATGTTGGTAGAGAGCTGCTAATCCAACAAATCAACACTTAAGCAGACTGACTCTTGGGAGAGAAGAGAAACTAGGACCTCATCAGATCAGTGTTGAATACCTCTTAATCAGCTGTGTTCACAGTATCTTACCTCTTTCTTGCTTTTAAGGTTGTGAGGCATTCAGAGTGGACATTTTGTCTCCCAAGTTGCCAACCACTTTAGGTTGTGTTGGATGCTTCATAGAAAAATACCTACACCAGACTGATCATGTTTATTTGAAGGTTAAAATTTCTTACCCTTACATATAACAAACTAAAGCACATGGGAAAAGTCTCTTGCAATCTCATCTTGAGTTGAGAGCTAATGAGAAACTGGTACTGAAAGCACTCAGCTGGTTTGGGTTCGTTTTTGGGGTCTCAGTACCAGTTTTGCAGATATGAGCTGATGGACTCTTAAGAGTAATCTACAAAAATGCTCACTATGGAGATCCTGTTGTATCATGTTACTTCCTCTGGAGCAGCTTCTCAGACCACATGCATCTGCTATGTTCAACAGGTCATTTAATGCACTAAATGTAAATATTTTCTAAAAAGGCCTTTTACTGATCAAATTTAAAACAATCAAGTTTAAAAATTGGTAATAAATTTTGGAAAAGATTATAATCAATCTTTTCAAAGACATAACTACAGACACAGTTCATAAGGAAAACTACACATAGATCTTAGCAAAGGCAATTTAAGTTTGTTGCCACTGGAAGAGGGAATTAAGAGAACAGAGAACCAGGAACACTTCAATTTCTCTTTCTCTTAGCCAAAGTTCAGAAGACTGAAAACAAGACCAACCCTTTTAAAAGTGGGCTGAAGAGATGTTACTACTGCTTGGCACACACAGGTTATCCACCATGCTTTCAGCTTAGAAACAACATCCCTTTTTACATAAATGAATTTAAGCTATTATAATAGATACTACATCACTTACCCTAAAGAAACAAAGCAAAACATTCAAAAAATTCAAAGTAACTCAATTTACTGGAGCAGTCTGAGCCGAAACCCCATCATCTCTGAAACAGGCTGGAGCTCAAACTCTTCACTGAATTTTTTAGCCAGTATTTTACTTAGAACTGATACTCACACATGTTTATCTATAGTCAGATAAAACTATGGACCTGCTGAGCCACATGCTACTCTTATTCCATTCAAAGCTAAGAAAATAGAGGTCATACACTTTGATGCAAAAAATATCATCCTAGCAAGAGAGCATGTGCTAAATCAGGGGAGTCTAAACAATTATGCAGTGTATGATTTAATGCTACCTCAAATTACGACTTTTATATCTATAAACAAGCCTCTAAGAACAAATTAAGACTAACAGTGTAAGCAGAAACCAAGAAACTGGAAAAGTCAGCTTTTTCAAAAAGCATTGCCCCTGTCACACTGCCACTATGTATTTTATTTTTCTTACCGTGCTGCACTTTGCCAAATAAATTAGAGGGTAAAAGGACTGTAAGTAAACAAATCTTACTGGGAGAAGCAAGACCGATTCTTTCCAATTTGGTCTGTTTAAGTCAACCTGAAATTCATATGAAGATTTTGCTTATTCAGTATTCTTGTAAAAATAAAAATCTAAGAGTCTTCCAACTCATTTAGGTTTTCGTTTTCATCTTAATAGTTTGCTTCTGGACTGATGCAGAATGCCATTTGGTAGTGCTGAAATCCTCAGGAAAAGCATCTTCTACCCCTAGCTCTCAAGTGCTAGAAAAATCACTTGCTGGCTCTTACTGCAGCTTTGACGCTCAGAGCCTCTTGTAATTGTAACACGCTCTGCAGAGCTGTATCTGCACCCTGGCAGCAGGGTGTGGGCTCCTGATGTGTTACAGCAGCCCTGTTGTAAAGATGCTGAATACCAACCACAGTATTTCTTAATACAAAGTACAATAAGACTTCACACCCAGCTCAGCTCTCAAGGTGAAGAACTGGTCTAGGTAACAGACTTTCTGTAGGAAACAAGTGGCTGATTTGAATTCTGGTACCAGACAGCTCCTTAAATGCACTGTAAAAATAAGTTTAAAACTGGCATACGAGAGTTTCCCAATTTTCTTGAAATAGTTTCTTCTAGTTAGTGAATGAATTATCTCTATGCAGCTTCCTGTAATTCTCTTATTTCCATGCACAGAGAGGTTTTCTATCTGCGTATAATATGACCCACAACAAGTGCAAGCTGATAAAAAGTGGGTTGCAGTAAAAGTCAGGAGCTTAAGAAACAGTATGTGAAGTTACAGTCAGACATTTTTTTTCCCTTTGTAGCCACTCAGAGCCTTAAAAAGCAAAAACTTCCACAGAGAATAATTATAAACACAGACTGATGCTGACTACATGAAGTACATGACTACATATAAGAGAGGAAACATAAACATTTCCTCTGAATAGCTAAGTATTTGTCAATTATTGCTCCTTTAATTCCAAAATTAGATCTAAGATCTTACTAAAATAAAGAGGAGTCAATTTTAATACTGAGTGCAAATAAATTCTGTCCAAACGCTATTGCATTAACTGGGAAAGTCTGTATTCTTCGCACGGGACTGAATTTTGACCTAACATTGCTTCTGCTTCTCTGATGTACACTTTAAAATAATGTGTAACTGTGGAAGGGAAGAATTGCCAGCCAAAAATGGTAGACAGTTATTAACTTTAATGTTAGACAGCAGAGGAATTACTACAAGAGTTGATTCAATTACTGTGGAAAGACCAGCGGTTCCTGCTTAACTTGTCTTCCTAACTGATGAAATGAAACCGGTCCCATGGAACACAGAAGCCAAACCAAAAGCAATTAACTCTAAGTGAGAGAAACACAGGAAAAAATGAAATCAACTGTTTCCAAACAAAATTTCATCCTAAAAAATGACTAATGGCAATCCCGTTCCCAATTAAATACTATATTAGTAAACAAGGATACATATATGAATGGCAACATTTTTTTTCCAATGCTTACTCATGTATTTTACTGGAGAATTTTTTCCAGCACACAAAATCCAAACATATTTTTGGTAACAGACCCTAATACAGAGGACAAAAATGTTCTACTTTAAACTGAACATTCAGTTACAGCTTTTGGTACCAAACTCCTTTCTTGCAAGAGCCCATTAAGAAGTTAGTCCTATCTACAAGGCTGCAATTACAGCAAAATTAAAAGCTCAGTGAAGAGTTGCCAAAAAAAAAAAAAAAGGGGGGGGGAAACACTGATTTTTTAAGCTAAATCTTAAAATTGTTATCCCAGATAAGGGCAGCATTGAAAATAAGATTATTTGGAAAGTAAAAAGGGAAGTTGGGCTCTCAACTTATACAAAAAAACAATTAGTGGCCACAGTAAAAAAAAGTGATTTCATTATCCTAACCCCATTTTCAAGAAGGGGAAAATGGATGACCCAGGGAATTACAGACCAGTCAGTCTCACCCCTGTGCCTGCCAAAATCTTGGAGCAGATTCTCCTGCAAGACATGCTAAGGCACATGAAAAACAACAAGGTGCTTGGTGGCAGCCAGCATGGCTTCACTAAGGGGAAATCCTGCCTGACCAATCTGGTGGCCTTCTACGATGGGGCTACAGAACTGATGGACAGGGGTAGAGCAGTTGATGTCATCTACCTGGACTTGTGCAAAGTATTCGACACTGTTCCACACGACATCCTTGTCTCTAAATTGGAGAGACATCAATTTGATAGGTGGACCACTTGGTGAATAAAGAACTGGTTGGATGGCCGCATGCAAAGAGTTGTGGTCAGTGTCCGGCTGGAGGCCAGTGACGAGTGGTGTCCCTCAGATATCGGTGTTGGGACCGGTCTTGTTCAACATCAGCAAGTTTGCTGATGACACCAAGCTGTGTGGTTCGGTGGATATGCTGGAGGGAAGGAATGCCATCCAGAGGGACCTTGACAAGCTTGTGAGGTGGGCTGATGCCAACCTTATGAAGTTTAACTATGACAAGTGCTCCATCCCTGGCAGTGTTCAAGGCTAGGCTGGACAAAGCCTTGGGTGACATGGTTTGGTGTGAGGTGTCCCTGCCCATAGCAGGGGGGTTGGAAGTTGATGATCTTAAGGTCCTTTCCAACCCTAACTATTCTATGATGCTATGATTATAAAAATATTTCAACAGATCTTCAAACTTTCATTTTGCAAATAAAAGAGTGAAATACACAGATCTTTTTCTAAACAAAAACTATTTTCATACTAAAATGTATTTTGTGTCGCAAATGGCAAACATTTCAAACTAGAGAGTTTGAAATGTTTTCAACTGGAAGTGTTTTAACAGTCAGTCACTTGGGCAGGGACATCAAAATTACATGCTCAGCTGATTTTTACCAAAGGATTACTACTTGCTAAAAAAGTTCAATACAGCTGTTATGTCAAGCCATATGTTGCAACAGATGTCCCCTATTTATCACTCCAGATTGCCGTGTTTGATATTTCCTCTTGAGCTAAGATTTGACCAAAGTAAAATAAGCAAAACAAGAAAACACCCCAAAACCATTTATGTGGTGTATCGTATGAAATCGGTTTCATTGCCATATGACTCAAGACAACTGGAATGAATTTTCCATTGAAGATGCATTTCACTGATTTTACAAGAGAAAAACAGTTATCTCCCATTTAGATTTAGAAGTTCATGTGATTCACTCATGGGCATGATCCNACCATTTATGTGGTGTATCAAAAAGCAAGTTATGAAATCGGTTTCATTGCCATATGACTCAAGACAACTGGAATGAATTTTCCATTGAAGATGCATTTCACTGATTTTACAAGAGAAAAACAGTTATCTCCCATTTAGATTTAGAAGTTCATGTGATTCACTCATGGGCATGATCCCAGTGGCAGGGAGAAAAGGAGAGCAAAAAGGGACCGCTCTGGGTTTCATGCTGGGACAGAGCACAGTAAATTCAGGACAAGTGAGTGGGAATGTGCTTGGGAATCATTTTAGCATTTTAGGAACATCTCTTAAAACTTCTCTGTATTTAACAAGGAGTGTCAGGGTTTGAAGTAGTTAATCTGATAATTTAGGAAAAGCTGAGAAAGACTTCATGAATACAACAAATCGTACCAGTGGTTTTGCACATTTTCAAAGCCAAAATAGTGACAGCATATTGAGAAAGGGGGAAGAGATTGTTTTGTAATTAGACAGTAAATTGTAATAGATTTTGTATACAATGATTCAGTTGAACTGTCAATATTGTTCACATAACTGTTATTTGATAAGACAGCATCATTTCTGAAGCAAAATTGCACAATTTATTGAATTACTTTCAGATTTGCCATTACATGAGCCATAAATAGGATGCGTTTTGAATGGCTCTGGAATTTCTTGAAGATGTCATTGCCTACATGTTCAAAATCAGTTTCCCAGCAACTTAAAGAGTGTAAGCTGCATGGCCTCTTTCCTTCCTGATTTGCAAGGAAAATGGATGTCAAGATCTAGTGTCTCAGGTAAGTCATTACAAAATGAGTTCATTGGAAGACTTTCTAAACTGCCAATTAATTCTTGCTCTTAATTTGTTTGGAAATCACTTCCATATTTTTAGATATGATGATGATGCTTCCTGTGGGTGATACTAAAATCTGAAATATAAATTTTGCCAGACTGCAGAATTATGCTATAAAGTAAAATGGTGTTCCTCTTACATGGCTGTTCCTTGTTGCAACACATCCGCTGACTGTGAAATGACAGCTAATTAGTCTGGTGAAGTGTGAACAGATATTTAAAGTATTTTCTAAAAATTATGGTGATGCAATAGTGATTTTCAAAGACTCCCTGTAAAACCTTAATGTAACTGATTACTGGGGTGAGAAAAGCAGAATAGCCTTCTAGACCAGTAACCATGCCATTACCATTGCTAGAAACAGGACAGAGGGTTAGTACTACCTTGGTGAGATCTCTGAAGTTGAGTTACTTGAAGTTGTGTTGGGGCACTTGGACCTTTGGCTTGATTAACTCTAGCACCCACTTCTGCAGATCAGGTGGCTGCATTTGTTTTGCCTCTGCTTAGCTTTGCGTAATTGTGTGGCATAAGCTTAATTCTATCAAGGCATAAGTTAACAAGGAGTTTTCCTGCATTCAACAAATCTTTGGTTTCCTTTTTTCCCCATAACAAGACCTTAAATGTAACAGGAAGGAACCATAAACTAGTGTCAGAAAAGTCTGAGCTGTGTTATGAAATTCTTGTTTTTCTGGCAATCTGAGACTTGCAGGAAATCTGACAGTTTGGCATTTTAAATGAAATTCTCACTGGTTCACGAAAGTCAGGGCAGAGGTTGAAGAATACCTTGGTTAACAGTATCTCAAGCAACAGGAGGGAGTCAAAGTATTACATAACCTTTGGGAACTGAAAAGGCTTTTGTACTTGAAGAAAGAAGTACTGAAGAAACTACAGTATGTGATTCCTCATTCAGCCACTGGCTTCAATCCAGAGTAAACAGCTAAGAATTTTCAGCACACAAATAATTTTGTTCAAGTTGAAAACAGCTGCTATTTAAAACACCTAATTAGAAGTAAATTAGTACAAAAGATTCAATCAGCTTTTAAAATGGATTGTGCTGTAACATTGTACTTAAAATTACAACCGTTTAAAGAAAGAGTAGTAAAGATTTAAAAGAACTCAGACCCTGCAAATCTCCCTTTTTAAGGAAAGGCATTGAAAAAATACAAGCAAATTTTAGTGCATAAGCAAGCAGGTTTGAAAAATGTGAATCTGAACCTAAATCTATTATTTTAAAAATAATTAAGATTAAAATTTTTAGGTCACCAGCCTCTGTGCTTTCCAAGTTTCTCGAAATACATGTTTAAGGTTATCACAGATAATTTGTTATCTGCAGAGGGGAAACTAAGCAAGAAATAAATGAGCATCTTTTCTTGTGAAAATCAAAACAAGCATTTCTGAAAGCCGTGTTTTGTGCTAGCAGTTACCTATCTCCACACTTAACCTTCCTAATTTCCTTGACTTGACAGGACATAATGATTGGATGCTGGGGGAGGAAGAGAAGCTAATTCACAAAGCTGCATCTAAAGAGAAGTTTGTATACTTTTTGCATTTATTCCATGTCTCCATTTTTTTTTTTAACTACAGAGACTTATGAGCCCCAAATTAAGTTTGGCAGTCTTATTTTCTCAGCTGAGCATATACTGAAGCAAATTTACATCAACTCTGTAGCAGCAGTATTAGCATGGTTATGTCATCACGACAATTTCAGCACATAGATGACTTTTCACCTTGTCTGCTTGAAAACTTGATGATACCCAGGATATGTATCTGAACCTGAAACATTTTATATCTTTACAAACTAATTTTCAATTAGTTTAATGATGAAGTCCTCTTCTGGGTTCCAAAACCAACCTTCTGTAAGCATTAAATTCTTACCTTTTTACACTAAATATCAAAAGCTGCCAATTAGGCCTTCCATTGGCCAGGCTTCCTTATACTTGCATTGTTCCATGACAAAACTTGAACATAAATAAGAAATGGGATAGTCAATATGATCAAAACTAGAATGGTATCTAAGATAAACCTGCAAAAAACCCCCCCAAAACCTAACAACCAAAACCAAGGGTATTTTAAGATACTACGTCTTAAAAGATATTTTAAGAATTACATCAAGGTGAAATACTGGAAGAATGCAACTCATGGAGAAGTTTGATTCTTGTTTACTTAAGTCTGTAGGTGCATCACCTCAGTGTGGGATAAAACAGCCTTTACTCAATTTCAAATCAAATTTCCAAAGAGCGACATGGTTACAAATAGTTACCACCTCTAAATGAACGTTTGTATCACAATAAAATTTCACATCTGTGTTTACACACTCCAGTTACTAAGCTAATGTCAAGGGCACTTTTCCAGAAAATTATTAAATTGATAAACTGCTTCAAGATCTTAAGTAGTAAATAGTCAGCCTTTTGCCATAATATTGTTGAATATGATTTACTCTACAAGAAATCACAAGTGTAGTATCTTACAAAGTCCAATCAGAAAACACCATCACAAAGAGTGAACAACAGCAGGCATGTGAATTTGACTTTGGGAAGCCCCAAAAGAAGACCTGCTAATGTTCAGAAGTTAAAAATTCTAAACAACAGTACAGAATTACCTAAAAACCCCATATAAAATTATAATTAGTCTTCCACTGAAGAAGGCCAAAAGGGCCATTTAAACAGAGTACTCCCTTAAACCTGCTTCACACATTACTGCAGGCTCGCTAACTTGCAATTACACTGATTAGCAAAGACACCTGCAAAGCTCAAAGGGACCTTCTGGAGTTTCTTGACCAACCTGCCAACAATTTATGCACATACTAATAAGCAGTATGCAATCAAAACAAAGTTTAAACTGCAGTGGTTACTTCAGATAGATACAAGGAGCACAACATATAATTGCTTTCAGTAACACTGACAGACTATCAATAAGGTTGTAAATACCACATTATAAAACATGTGGCATTTATTAAACTGAACAGAAATGTGTAACAACTACATAATAACATTGCATAACATGAGGTGACAACAGAGCCAAAACACAAACTGGCCACAGCTGAAATTAAAGACAACACTAATGAATACTGGAATCCCAGATCTGGGAAGTAAATGAATTTTTTTCTTCCAGTATGACCTGACAATGGGCCAAATACACTCGCTTCTTTGAAAGGAACATTATGTACAAAACATCTTACAATTTTTTGCAGGAAGGGAATTTATTATTTTTGATTCAGTGAATAAATATGTGAATGAAATATATAGAGTCTATGTCTATCTACATTCAGTATATGTGTACAGTGTCAGTTTATGTTTGGTTGGTTTGGGTTTGGGACAATACTTAAATCTCTGACACCTTAATGTCAACCAAAAAAGCAGCAGGCTGCCTGGCAGCACAGGAAAAATCAATTTCCCCTGTCATTATTTATAGCTATATTTCTTTATCATCATGTGCTTTCTAGAAGTGGATCATCCACTTTTACCTTTCAATCAAATATGGTCTATACAGTTTGAAAACAGGTGATGTAGTCATATAAGGGGCCTCTTCACACGGAGCTGTTTCTAATTGAGCTAGCTTATTGTTTGCAGGCAGAAGCTGTGTTTCTAGCTGTGGTGGATTTTGTATACCAAAATGAGAAGAATGGCAGTTTAAAACGTTTTGTCTGAGACAGGTACCTAATTATCAAAAGGATCTGATGGAACAAGAAGCAAGTGTAGGCTGAATCTAAAAACAGCTGCTTGACCTCTACCTTCTGCACAAGACATCAATGGGATTCCTGCGTTATCCTTGCTAACACTTCACATTTTTCATGTCTTTTATTTTTCCTGACAGCAAAACAAACAGAAAGAAAGCTAAAATAGAATTTTGTGGAAGGGTTCATAATTAACTCAGGAAAGGCAAGAGAATCAGAAATCAGCCACTCATTGTCATTATTAACGAGTGAAAACATTTTTTTCTACCATCTGCAGGATCTGTGCTAATTTTGTACTGTGTTCTCATCTATTTATATTTATTAGAAAAGTGTTAACATTTAATTATTTTAAAATAGAAGGCTTTTATTTTTTCCCCATTAACAGGAGCTACTGCGGGAACTAGCAGCACAGCACTGGGGCAAAAAGATGGCTAAATTAAGTACAGTGCATCCAACTTATACCAATTTATTTTCATTTACAGACCTGTATGAAACAAGATACTGTAATTCAGGTTCACCTAGAGTCTCTGGAAATTACCAGAGAATGTAGGCCATGCTGAAATCTCTATTTCTATCAGAATTTTTAATTTCTGCATAAATGTATATATTCACTGGTATACTTCAGTTTATCCAGGTTCCTAAAATAGGTAACAGTGACTATGGAAGTGTTTCTGGAAGAATAATCTTTCAGTATCTCGGAAGTATTTCCTGTACATTAACACAATTTAATTTCCTAACAGCCATGCATCACATTTCCCTAGTGGCTTCTACATGTGAGCTGCTCCAAAACCATTTGCTCCCCATAAAGCTTTGGATCTCTCAGTCTGCAATAAGGTTCAGTTTGCACAATCCAAGTTTTGAGCATGGTAAGCCTTCCCAGTATTAGCCCGAGACCTCTGCTACTGAAGAGGAAAAACATGAGATAAACGAGGAAATTAAAACCTCAGTTCTGGAGAGATTATGGCAAAAAGAATCTCTGGAAAAGAAGAAAAGCCACAAATTGTGGTGAAGGCAATCCTGAGAAGCAAGCAGCTACCAGGATAGAAAGCAGGGTTAAAAACCCTTCCAAAACCAGTCTTGAGATAGCTGAAAATTGAAACTGTGGTCTCTCTAAAGAGAAGGAACATGAAGGAAGAAAATGCGCATGTTTGAGAAACGAACTAATATCATAACTTTCAACTCTGGTGGTTGTGTGCTTCATGGTGCTTGGAGCAGGAGATGAATGCTTTGCGCTGTTCAGATGAATTGAACTGCTAAAAACCTCTTCTGCCCCTATTTCTTCCCTTGCAGCTGAGTGGCTACTCAGAGTGATTCACACCTTGCCAGATTTCTGGACAGGTTATTTAGACTTGATAAACTCAGTTCTCCATCTGTACAACCAAGATAATGACGCTTCCCCACCTTAGAGAAGAGCTCTGAGGACAAATGATGAAGCATTTAGACATAGTGATGACAGAACCTGCATGAATTACTAAGGCAGGAACTTTATGACCTCTCTAAAAGTAACACATAAGAACAGTTTTTATGTAGACAGGATACACAATGAACATGAGATGGAAAGGCTCAAGGTACTACGTTTACTCACTCCTAAACCACACATTTGCTATTATTTTCTCAGTACTTCCTTCAGGCTACGGTGACACTAGTGAAACAATTACCTTCTTGCCACCTCAACTCAGGAAGGCTGACAGAAACTTTTATTTTCCCTTGTGCCCACCACCAAGCCAAACTTCTCCCTTACTGAGGCAACTGCTGCAGGAGCTATCTTTCCTTCCGCAGAAAGAACAGACAGAAGGAATTTAACTGGGCTAGCTGCACTACAACACTTTACAAATAAGCAAATGAGAGCTGATTCAGATACACAATTCCAGCTTGTTTCCTAAATGATGCAAGATGAGAGGTGCAGCTATGAGCCATGATTTGGAAAAGAGCTTTGCAAAACATAACCACAACCAGGTTTGCAAGGATCAATTATTTGCATTCTGAAAGGCACAAAACCCCATCCAGGGCAAACACTGGCCTCCAGAGATGTAGTGGCTATTAAAAATAAAAAAAAAATCCAATGCCCAGGCCCAGGAATATCATCACTGAGTTTGATTCCATTCCTCAGGGTCACCATCCTGCTCTGCTCCCCATTCATAGGGGTCCAGCACTCCTGATGCTTACCATCCCTGGAAGCTGCATCTATCTGTACAAAGCCTCGCTACTGCCTACTGCTGATGGTCAGGACCTACTCTTGGCAGTAACAGCTTGTAGGCATGCTAGGACACACATCCTTTTTTTCTGTGGTAATTCTTTTTAATCTTTTTTTTTTT